>VYZW01053419.1:555-22270 GCA_013401315.1 Balaeniceps rex
ACATTTCTGGTTCCTGCAGTCACGAGAAGAACTTGTATTCTGCCAAGAACATCTACTTAACTGAGGTTATCAGCAAACGATTTTTTTTTAGTTCAAATAAACTTTACAGGCAATCTTTTGGGAACTTTGCCAAACCTAAACTGACCTATGAGCCATTTAAAGTTCAATTAATTAGTAATTAGGAGGACAGAATTAACACAGGGGAGCATTTAAGAGAGTGTATATGTAATCAGCCAATAATTATCAACACACCAACAGAAGTGTGACACAGTATGAGTTTCCAGCATATCCACCTAAGTGTGTAAAGATAATGAACATAGCAGTGGCTAAATATTTTAGCTTGCCATCCGTGTGAATCTCCAGTGAGTCTACCTCTGCAATTTGCACCTAAGCTACTAACCATAAAGCTAAAGAGGCTCAACTGGGAGTAAAAAATTTCCCTAACCTTACAATGCTACTTAACAGCTGAGTCTCAAAACTATATTTTTCAGGAGTACTGCCAGTAACTGAGACATTTATTGTACCATACTTTTGTCATTTGTGTCTGCAAAAGGAGATTTCTCATCAATAAACAAAGTACAGCAGTGGATCAACAGTCCAGTCAGAGCTGCTAAACAAATGGGTCTTATAAGTGAAAAACAAAGGTAATGAAAATCAGTTTGACCCTGAATGATTCTATCATTCTGGAAGTAAAAGCTGTGAAAAGTGCAGAGTTTAGGGAACACATTTTACAAGTGAGTTAACTGAATGTATGCTGCAGTGACTTACACGGTCAGGGCAACCGTTGCTGTCCCCCTGTGGAAGTCTAACACCAGTGGTACTGGGAACTCCTAGTGCATTGCAAGAATGCAGTCATGATCCTTACATATGGATCATAAAAAGATCAAAGAGTTATCAAAGCATTCAGTATTTTTCTGCCATTCCTGGTACAAAAATTTAGAAACAAATGATTAGGCTGAATAAAAATCTTTGAGAGAACAGAAAAATTATAACTACTTCCAAAGGCATAAAACACACAATGATTAGTTGGATTTAACCTTAGTCATGTGGTTAGTACTGAAAAAGGCCCCTTAAACAAACTTGTCTTGTCAAACACATTGTGAAATAAAAGAAGCTGACCCAGAAGGATCCTTCAAGGAGCGACTTTACAGATCAGCAGCTTTAACAAAGTAGAGGAACTGACCCGGGATAGGATTAGCTGGATAGGCAAGCGCTATGTTGTGAGCACCTGATTGAGCTGGAACAAGACAGAAGATGAGAATAAAATACCCTTCAGCTTCTCGCAGAACCCGTTGCTAAACTTTCTGGGGAACAAGATAAATTTGAAGGAAGAGAATAATTAGCTTTTCTTCTGGAATGTAATTGGTAATTCATTCTGACTGAAGAAAAAGGAATGGGTTTTTTGTGGAGGAGGCTGGAGGTACATTACCTGAAAGAATCCCTGTGCCGCACCTTTTTGCTTTTTCTGGTTTAAGCTTTCTCTTGTAGCTGGTGGGAGCATCTGAAGTTGACTGAATGCAGATAAAAGGGCAGGATGGTCAAGATGCATGTTCTTTTTACAAATTGTTTTTCTGTATTTTATAATCTTCCGTGGTTCAGGCATATGATGAGATCTGCCCCATGTGGTTGACACTCCTCTATGGGAGCGTCAGCAAAGCAGAAATTGTTTCTGGGTGAACAATATTTATTTAAAATATCATTTTTAATAGGAAGATTTAATCTAAAATTAATTTCATCATAACTATATGGAAATACTATCACTCTTCTTGAAAGTAACAGATGACTCACTGTGCCTCCTACTGTAGGTTTTATATATTTTGCTTATGTAATCTCTGGCAAAAATTGGTTAATAGTCACCATAAACTTGGGTGCAATATACATCAAATGCTACAGATCTCCTTTGAGTAGATCAAAGTGTTTTATCACCCAGTTGTAGATATTAATTAGATAAAGAATTACTGAATGCATAATTCGAATTTCTGGGTTGAGGGTTGGTTTGTTTTTCACTTACACATGATTTGGCACTCCCATATGGTTTAAGATGGTTTATGAGAGCTCTGAATTTCATTTTTGCAAGCTGCTAAGTTCTCACCCGTAAACATGTATTTTGAAATCCAGATGAAAGAACAAAAATGACATAAATGAGCATTGTTGCAGCACCTAGATGTGCAAATGAGTTTCTTTCAATATCCCTCCCATAAGCAGGTTATTAAAGTGGTAAGGGCAGTCCAAAGCTATTGGCCTCATCTGAATTTTTCGAAAGGTACCTTTCAGCCAAAGAGAGAGATCTATCTGTTTGGTGACCTAAGTCTAAAGATTATGATTCATTATGTTTTTCTATATACAATTAATCAGTTCACTACATGCCATCTCAGCACATTCTCCTGTCAGGTATAGGACTTCTTTTAGTCTCAGGTTTTTTGTATGCTTCTTGACTGCATAATTACTACTAATGCCTACTAATTAGGCATATATTCAAGCTTCAGTCTCTGTCAATAACGTAACATCAGTTCCTCAGTAGGACACATTAGCTTTTATGGCTTTTGATACGGCCTCTTTTGGTGGTGCCCATCAGCTCACAGGAAAGGGGGGAGTCAGTGCTCTTCAGTATTCACAAATATTCTGTTTGTTAGTCACCTGCCTGTTTCAGTCATTGCATCGCCTCAGTTGCACAGCCAAAGTAGGTAGGTGGTTGTGGGGTTTTTTCAAGCCTGAATCATCAATATGCATTTCAAGCCTTCACTTGAGCAGGATTGTTTTAGCCTAAAGTAGTCAGTAGCAACAGAAAGAATTTGCTTGGACTATCTACTTATCATTTGTGGAGCAGTTCTGTTCAGTAATATTAATGACGGTATAAATAACAAAATAACTTCTTACAGTTTTGCAAGATGTAATTCTCTTTTAATACCTGACCGCCTTATGCTTTAATAAACTTACTGAAATTCCTTTTTTAATTATTAAACACTGTAGCTATAAAAAGAAAGAAAAAGCCTTGGATATTGCCTGTGGTTTAAATATCATAATCAAGAATTTTGCCTTTCAAATGTCAGTTGTCAAACATTTTGTTGAACGTATGTCTTTCATTTAAAGATGATGGTGGCTACACTGCCTGAACTGCTTTAAAAATATCAATCTATAGATATCGCCAATGCAGCCCATTTTTCTACCTTCATTTGTCTCATAATAGGTTGTACAGGATATCCAGCTGAAATGTAACTCAGTATAGAAAAGAAAGGGCAGCCCCATTTGTGCAAGACTTACTCTGTAATGATTACTGATTTTATTTGTATCATGTTAGCGCCCAGGAGACTTGCCCCTTATAAACAGCACTAGCACCAAAAATTGCCCCTACTACCAAAGGAATTACAATCTAAAATCTTTAGATTGCATGTTTCTCATTTTTTTCTCATAGCTAAGTTTAGAAGCTAAATGTTTCTAAGAATATTTCTGAGCAAATGGACTCTTCCCCCTGTTTTCTTCAAACACACATCACACCCCAGAAACATGAATGGCAACTCAGTTACACGAATGTGAAGTTAACAGATGATCACAATAACAGCAGAAGATGTGAAATCACTGGCCGTGACTCACTCGGTGAAGACATACCTATTTCTCTCTAGAGAAAGACGTTTGCGTGACACGTCAACAGAAGATCTGTAACCACTAGGCAGAACCACTAGGAAGAAAGACTTCAAGGGCTAATGAATCTTTTGGAAAAGAAATGTTTAAGTAACAAGGTTGTCCATGCACAGGCTAAAGTAGCTATGAAAAATCTTTAAGCTCTATTTCTTCAGGTAAATCAGAACCCCCTAGCAAACTAATAACCAATGCCAGCATAGTACAGTTGAACTTTCCTTGTAAATGGAGCAGAAAGAAGGGACTGATTTTAATAGATAGAGACTAGTTAGGAAAAAAATATCCCAAACTTCCAGAACACTTTTGTCTAAGTTTTACGTAAGTATCTGTATTTGTTTGTGAAAGAAGAAAAGAAGAAACTCCAAGTTTTTTTCTTGCTTGTGTTTTCTGAAATTAAGTTATACTTACCATTACTGCAGTGCTTGAATAACATCTTTTGCTACCTCATACCCTAAAAAACATTTTCAAAAACTGTGAAACCCTATTTCAGATGGAGAGTAGCCTCCTAAAAAGCTAGAATCCAATCTACAGCCATCTTAGCTCTGTAAAACAGATAATTATTTGATTATCAGACACACATGCCAAGTCATAAATTAATATTAAAGTCAGTGGTGGGACCTGAACCTTGATCTGGTGGCTTCCCAGGTGAGTGCTCTGCACTTGAGGTAATAGAGTAATTAGACAGCTTTTCCCTCTGAAGGATAATTGCTAATACATGTTAGGTGTTGGAGAGGAAGCCCTCCTGAGGAGCAAATATGGGTTTCCTTTTTCATTAAAAAAGAAACTTAACTTTTTCAGTAGTTAACCTTCAGCATATTAAAATGTTTAGTTTCTAAGTTAGACAGAAGCGTTCCTCTGAGTAACAAAACAATTAAACATAGCAGACAAGTGGGAAAGTAGGACTATGGTTCTGAGACAAACCCACAGTGACAATTAAATAAAAGCTGCCCTGCTAACCATTTTGTGTAGGCATAACCCACAGTGCTGCAAGCCAGCATACAACTAGTACAGTTGTTGATAAAGGTAATAAATCCATGTGATCCAGAAGAAGCTCATAAACAGTCTATACCTTACCTACAGTTACAATTTTTCAGAGATGATACCTGAGATGCGTCACACTACATGTGTACAAATTTCTCTGCTTACAAAGTGCAAGGGTTCAGTTTCCTCATTTTTCCTGAACTCTGCTCTTGCTTTTGGAGAGTCATAAACCTTCTTATATATATGCATATACATTTATTAAATAGATCAGATTAATAAATGGCATTTGATATAAATATATTCTAGTCTTAGCAAACTAAGATTACCCTGACCCCTACAAAGACAGAAATATCATATATACTGAGTCTTAAAAAAATATAGATACTCAGAAATTCTGACAGATGAAAGAGAATTGTACAGCTCATGAATACAAAATATAATGCCATTTCAGAAGCTCAGTTTGGTCCACTGAAAAGTGCAGAAGTTTTCCTATTGACATGAATTAAACCAGGTTTAGAGCCTAAATCATTTAGGTCTGATCCTGTCTTCCCTTACGTCTTCTGGGATCATTAGCATTTTAAAGACTGAATGTCCAGTGGGTATGAAATGCTGCTAGTCTATTGAGTCTCAGAATATAAATACCAAGATTTTCATTTCCTTTTAAGTAGTTTTACTTCCACAAAATGTTTTTACTTTCAGAAGCGCAACATAAAATATATCTCAATATATTACAGGTGAGCGCATTATATTGCTGGACAGGTTCCATGGGCTTCATCTGTCTGGTAACTTTGAATGAGAGTGACAAAAATCCCTTCAACCGGATTTCAGTGCTAACGTGAGATAGATTTGAGCAGCAGAGCATCCTTGCCTTAATTCCAATTTTTTTTTTGCCTTCTCTCAAAAGTTTTCTATAGCATCCCTTTCTTTCTACATCTTTCCAGGCTGAACTGGGATTCCTGGAACTCAGCAATTCCTGTCAATCACTAAGAGTTAAGGCCATTTCCAGAAAATTTGAACTATCAGCATGGCAGCATTAGTGCTGCAGGGACAAGTGGCATGTCAGCAGTAGTAGATGGAGCCATTTACAAATTGCATTAAAAAAAAAAGAGAGGGTATGATTACTGACCCCTGGAAACCGAGTGAAAACCTATTATAGCATTTTTGATTATAATCTCAGACTGCACAGTAATTTTCATACTATACAATAATAAAGTACCCTTTTGTTTTCAGGCTACACTTCCCCATTGCACTACTTTACAGTCAGCATCAACAGTATGCTGCTTACTGTCTTCTGGAATAGATGTAAAGTCAAGGTCCTGTCCATAAGTGCTTATTGAAGACTGCTCTGTGCTTTTTGAACATTTGGAAAGATTAACTTGCACGTTCTATTTAAACTTCAGTTTGAATAACCATGTATGCTAGCCACTCAGTTTAGACCTTTTCAAATAGACAGGTGGTTTTCTTGAATTTTTTCTCATAAATAAATACCTGCACATATATAAACCTGACATTTCATTCTGATAACACAAGACATGATTCACTTTTTCTATTTATGTTCTTCCTCCATGGACCTGCTACCAGACATCCTCACAGATAATCCCTTGACATTCATGTACCTACTTGGAGAGTAAGTACCTTGCAGTACAAGCGTGATGTAAGGCCATGCCATTGTACTCTCTTACAGCTGGGAATTAGAGAGACAAAAACACTAAGGCCCACATCTTCAAAATTATTTATGCACCTGTCTTCATAGATCTTAAATACATTCATGGATTTCAAAACAGTGCATCCATAATGAAACGGAAAACTGAAACAAACTTTCCAGAATCTCAGATTAGTGATATTTCCTATTCCCAAATGCAGTAAATTTGTACATGCCAAATTTGCTAGTACTGTGCAGGACCTCAGAGCCCCACAGCCCCAGTGTTTGCACAGGGAGGCAGCGCACGTGCCAGCACGCAGACTTCATCACGGGGAGGGGATTTAGAGTTTTATGGATTAAAAGCTGTGGAGAGGAAGATTTCCATTACAACATAAAGCAAACAAAGGAGAGCAGCAGTGAGAACTCTCACTATGCCACCTTATTGCCAATGTATCTCAGGAAGGACAATTAATGGAGGCCTTGTGTCTGCATATTCATCAGTCCTTTTGCTGAGTCTGCCAACGTGAATAACTATGAAAGCTACTTGTGGTGCTGGCTGACAACTGTCCTCTGAGAACCTGATCAAGAGCACTGTGACCTACAAAACTTCATTTTACAGATGGGAGATTTTAGGTCCAGTTTGGGCCTTCGGAACTAAATTGGCTTAAAATGAAGTTCAGCTTTGGGGGTGGATTGGTTGCGGTTGCTACAGCTGCAGCGGGGAAGGCCCTCTGGGATGCACGATGCCCCTGTATAAAACTGCTTTATTAAAAATGCTGTGTGAATGTTTTGGAGTGGGAAACTATTTAACAAATTCTGCATCTTTATCTGTTGGCAGGTTACAATTCTGTAATTTATTCATCCCTGCTTTATCTGCCAAACTCTTTCCAATTTTTAGTCTATTAATTGGACACCAGCAGTGTACGTTATGAGTATCTGATATTCATCCTATTGTTTCTGATTCTCCTCTGGGTGAGGAGAGTTCTTGGCAGCTGACTTCCACTGTGACCACTCAGGCTTCCAAGTTCCACAATAACATTCTGATGAACATTCTCTAATACTCACTTTAAATTTACTATGTCGGCAACATTACTGCCATTAAATCTACTTGTCTGAATACTCACAGAAGTCAGCCCAAACTATATAAATCCAATACATTACTGAATACAAATGAGGTTAAAAACGTGTATTAATCTAATAATTTTTTGTTATTTGAATATGATGGATAATATTTCAGTCTGTCATATTGCTGATGTCAGGGTATTAATAATATTTTGGTTAGGCAGGCATTGTTTTCAAGGATTTGCAGTCACTACCTTTTATGTTCCAACTTACATGCACACCATAGTTTTATTACAGTTCATTTATTAATCTGGATCTGAAAAAACTATTAGTTAACATATTAAAACTGACAATAACTATACTGACATATTTCTTTGTAAACCTGAGATTTGTTTATAATATTGCTAGAATTAATTTTTTCCAGTGCCTAGAATCCAAAAAAAGTAGTTTATGTAGCATAATTTGGTTGGGTTTGCCATGATTTGCTTCACTCACCTGCATTTTCTCACTACATTATTAAGCATCATGTTTGGCACAGACATTTTAATCTACCTGGCACAGAAAAAGAGTTTTCTCTGTTTTTATTTCAGAATTGCTGAAAGTAATATTTTAGTCTATTTCTTCATATCTATTTAGATGAACTCGATATTTATTAAAGGAGGAAACTTCATTGTGATGCTGGCCTAAGTTTCCTTTTAAATTTATCTCTGTCTTTTAAAATCTGAAAGGTATGCTGGTAGAGAAGATCTGATCCATGTGATATAATGACCATTCAATAGTCAAGAGGCAATTACTGAGTTGATGTTAGCAAGGAGTTCAGGATGTCAGCATGACAAGATGAAACGAAATAGATTCTGCATGAAGCCAGGGGCTCTGTATCTGCTTTGTGCTCATTCCATTAATCCAAAATCACAGACTCAACAGATCCATGAATAAGGAGACCAGACATCCCTTAGGTTTTGGTCATGGTGTTATTGAATAGTGAGCTCTTATGTGTGGATGTGGAGATTATGGGTGGGGTTTTTTTTTCAAATTCTTATCTGAGTGATTATGCAGTAGAAATGAGCCGTTGGGGTACCTAGTTCCCATTCATTTTTGTTGGTTTTGAAATGGAAAAAAACCCCAAACCAGTGTTTTGTACTCACTGTGACTTTCTGAATATTATTATTCCTCTAGGGTTGTTCTGGTTTTACATGATTTTGCATTTCCCTAAATTTTCTTAAATGCCATTAAATGTTACTGTATATCCCTTCACCCATTTCCAGCTTGGCAAATCAGCTTTCTCTTTGTTTAACCCTTTGTGACAAACATATTTTAAAGACACTCTTGTCTCCTCATCTTACTTTTTAAGTTATCAAACAAGACCCTTGGGATCACTAAGGATACAAGGAAATTTTTCACACAGGGGGCCTAATGCCCTGATCACATTCGGGGTTGAGTAATTGCATTTCATGCATAGTGCATGAACATAGTAGAAAAATCTCCTCTTTGCAGTGTCAGCTAGACACAGCACTATGGATCAAACTGTTATTTTTCATATTGCTAGGAATGCTTTATGGAGAGAAATATATATCTGCCAGCAAAGCATTTTCCAAATGAAGACAGAGCATAAAACCAGCCTGCAAGTAACACAAACTGGTAATGGTGACATTTTGCAGTATAACTGCATTTGCTAGCACAGTAATAAGAGGTAAAGAGCAAGGTTTTCACGTGCATGCAATGTCAGGGAAAGATGACAGCATTAGCGTGCTGCTTGTGCTGGAAAAATACAGGAATGGCCTCAGCAGTGTCAGGAAGGACTTTTTCCTGACAAACAGAATGTCTCCTGGCTTCCTCGGTCTGCAGCCCTACCAGCCGGATCCCGGAGTGGCGAGCGAGAGCATGCCCGCTGCTTGTCAGTCCCACCAGTACAGCTGGAAGCAAACAGCCACACCACAAACAGAAGTTGTATTTACAATCTGTGTTGCTCTTCTGTCCTCTTTTGCAAGCATTTGTCTCATCTTCTCTTCAAGGAAACAACACTGAGTTCTAACAGAAGCAGCATATGTGAGCCACTATCAAGTTATTTTTTCTTTTTCCCCAGGAAAGAGCAAATAATACCATCACTGGTGCAACTGAAAAATGAGTAAAAAGGTGTGGTTTTTTTTTAAAATAAAATCAGCTGCTAAAAGGGAAAGGGAATAAGGGACCTTGCTACAATGAATGCTTTAGTTTATACATCAAATGCTTCAAACCACTTACCCTTTTTTCCTGCAACTTTAAAGAAAGGTTAGAAGTATTTTTAGAGGTGATTGTTTGCCATGGAAGTAAGTGGGCCAAAGTCTCTATATTTGAAAATGTGGATCTTTTCTCATTATTTAACTCTGTGCAATGGCAAACCAGAACTTTCTGGACTCACTTATTCCGCAAAAATTTATATAATAGTCCCCATAGAGCACGAAAAAACCAACAATATTTTTTCCCCATATTTAGAAAATAAAGGGCATTTAGTTACCTAGGAGGAACAGAACATGGTATTCATATGCTTGTGATATCAAATTTTAAAATTTTGCAACACTTGGTAACAGAGGCAGAAAAACCTGTGAGAAATGCAAAAGCATACCAACATTAGGAAGACAAGAATTTATGTAAATCTAGCTCTCAGAGGATAACAGGTTTATTTTCATAGTCTGGAGATTGGAGATGTTGGCTGTCAGAGGGCTAGGTTCACTTCAGAAACTAAAAAGAAGTCTTTAGCTGTTCACACAAAATCAGGAGTCAGCTGATAGCTGAGTAGAGACAAGATTTTCCCATTTCTTGTCTTCTCATCCCACACTGATTTATTTGAGCTGCTTTTTCATTTAAGGAAAAATTTCAAGACATCTGTCTGATTACAGAAAATGTGTAAAATCCCTAGATCAGAGCATTAATGAACCCCAATGGAGAAGTTGTTTTTTTTTTTTTTTCCCCCAAGTAACTTCTCAGAGTTGTATAGCTGTCCTTATTTATTTAATCTTTCCTCATATGGGTATTTTCTGTTGTGTACTCTTTTGATTGCCTAGCAATTCCTAATGTTCTACTTAGTGTTTTGGCAGCAAATCAGCACTAACCTGATGTCTTAAGAGAACAATTTACAATGACTTTAAGATGTCTTTCGTGAGTGGCAATATTTAATTTGGAGCCCATAATGACATAAGTAAAGTTAGAATTACTTTCCTCTCTATAAACAATACTTTGAATTAATTGTCCAATAAAACTCAATATTAAGTGATCCTCCTGTAACTTTTCCATCTCTGCTATAGATTAAATTGTCCTGCATAAATTTACATCAAGCAAACTTTGTCAGAGAAACTCTCTCTAAATACACAGCACAAAGTTTAGCACAGAGCCCTGAGAGACCTTATTAATAACCTCCTTCCAGCATGAAAATTTAGATTTTATGCCTATCCTTTGATTCTATCTTTTAACCAGTTATTAGTTCACAGAAGAAACTTGCCCCTCTTAAAAACACCTCTACTGATGAAGTTTTCGGAAATTCAGGTTTGTTATATTGCTCAGATCAGCCTTATCCACATAGCACGTTTGTTGCTGGCATCTGTGGACCTGCTCAGTCACTATGAGTACATACCAGATCCAATGTTGCTGTCATGAAAAGGACATCATACACCCGAAATTCACATAATCTCCCAAATCTCTGTCTGCATGGAATTTAGAGGTGTGGGGGAAAGTGTTGAGCTGTGGGAATCATGTACCTATGTAGCCATACCCTTTCATCAGATCAGCTAACCTGTACTCATGAAGCAGCCTAATTCAGGAAAAGCAGAGGATATGCTTTTGTACTCTCACCAGAGACCGCTTCAACATAAAGTGATGATACAGATGTTTTTTAAAAGTATCAGAGTCTATAACAGTTTTTAACTGTCAATCAGTACGATAGGACTGCAGTCCTGGATGTCTCCTGCTGCTGCTCGAGTCCCAGGCAGTTGCTACCACTGTGGTCCTGGTGACAAGGAGTGCCAAGTGTAATGTTGCTGGAGCCGTTACTTGCTTATTCGTTTTTTTGTTTGTGGGCCTTTGAAGGTTTAACATGCTGCTTGGACCCAGCAACATGAACCGGTGTTTCCCCTAGCAAAAGGTAGAGGCCACTATTTGATCCAGTGACACCATATGTTCTTGAGCTATCGTTCTTTCTCCAATACTCACTATATTTTTAGCACCTCCCTGATCAGTTTTAACCAAGCTTGACATCTGGGTAGAGGAAAGAGACTTTTTTATATTCTGTCAAAGGAAAGACAGGAGATTTCATCTTTGTCAGAAGCATCTAGTTTGCCAATTGATACAAAGGTGGCTTTTCACAGTGGTGACTGAGCGAGCGAAATGCTGGAGAGAAGTGTGGAGGGAGTCAGGGTGCCATCAGGACCACAGGCAAGAGGGAGAGGCTTGAAGGAGGAACGCTGGGGACATGAGCAGGTTCCTGAGGGAAGTGTAGGGTGGACAGGGCAGTGTTGGAGGGAACTGGAAAAGGAGGTTGCAATACAAGGAGAATGCACACGTGAAAAATGTTTGAAAGAGAGACATGCAGGGGATTTAAGATGCAAAAAAAGTGTAGGAAACCAGATTTCATTTTCTGCTGTTCACAAAAAAAACCCCTAACTTCTCTTCTACTAAGGTCTCCTTGTTAACCGTTGTCTTAGATACCAGACATTTTCAAAGACCTAATGGTCTCTTCATCTACTGCAGATGATTCTCTTTTATGCAGCAGATTGTTAATTCCTACAACTCTGGTGTAATTCCAGATTCTGAATCTTCATTCACTTTCAGGACGTAGCTATCATATTACTCCTTGAAGTCACTCATGAAATTCACCCTATCTTATTCAAGAAGCTTGCTGAATTCCTGATGGACACTTTTGTTACTTCTTGGTTGAAGTACTTTAATGTGCTTGATTTTTTTTTTGGCTTCCTAAATTCTGTGTGAACTGTTGTGCAGTGATCTAGAATACAGCATGTTCTACTCCTTGGACTCACTACTTCTGTAACTTCTCTGATTCTGTGTCTTATATCATATAATACATAAAAAGCTAATGTTAGCCTCAGTGCAAAGCCAATGATGTCACTGAAAATATTTCCCACCCCACTTCTCTCATGGTCACCATTCAAGGCACTAGTTAAATCTGGCTCCCTACTAAAGGCTGTAAAGCACAGAAAGATCTGGCCAAAGTCAAATCATTCAATGATATTTCTTTTTCTCTCATTGATTACCAGTAGTGATCTTGCAAATCCATTTGCATCACACTGTAGATGGCTGATTTTCAGCAGAAAATATAACTGTAATAACCATAAAAGATTGTGCTCCATATTTAAATTCCTTTATAACATTCATTATGTATACAGTTACAAATAATGGTGTGTATATATATAAAAAAAGACATAAGCAAAAGAATGTACATTGTTTTTCTAAAAGTAAAAATTCCCCATCTTCCCAGACTTTCTGCATGACTTTATGATCCAGAATGGTAGATTCAGGATTTGCTAGACCACAGGAAAAAGCTAACTGCTGATTAATGTAATCAATACTGAAAACACTATTTTGAGATATTTTAAGGAAAAGCCAAATGCTTGACTGTTGCAGCTGAGGGATCAGGCAGGTAGGTGGACCCATGTATTACTGCTGACTTTTAGCAAAGTGACTAGGACTCTAGCCAGATTCAGAGACGGATCTACTTTTAATTTTAGGACCAGGCCTTGTTACTGAACTAGGCACTGCAAATTCCTATAGCATCAGGGGAAGCTGATTTTCTCCTACCACCATGTTCCTCCCCCTGCAAAGCAGAGAAAGGGCAAAAGAGGTCTCTGCCTCCTCTACACCTCCCAACACTCAGTTCCACCCAAGTTCAGTCCCTCTGAAACCCTCCTGGGCTCCAAAGCTGAGACACAAAGTTGTGATGAAGAGCTTCTGCACGCATGCTTGTCACATGAGGATTTGCTGTGAGAGCTTCACATGGTGTTGCAAAAAAGCAGAGTTATACTACATGGATGAAGAATCCATTTCAAACTATACTCCTTGTTTTTTGAATCTAAATGTGACATACTCTCAACAGAAGGCAATTTAATAGCCTTGCATTTGTACAGGTGGCTTGTAAAACATATATGTCTCTCCTCTAGCTAGTGACTATTAAAGAGAGCAGGTAATACAGAAACACATGATCAAGCCTACTGCCTGAAAATGTGGAACAATTAAGATATTTTATTGCATGCCCTTCTTTGTAACTATACTAGAATTAAACAAAGTTATAATCTGCAGTGCCTTAAAACCTAAGAAAAAATTAGCATGCTGTTCACCTGAATATGTATGTTGTTCACCAATTCCTTTAAATGGTCTGAAAAGTAAACTAACTAAAGTTTTCTTTAATTAACAATAGCCAACTCTGATATTTCAATTTTCACTGAAAGGGTAGTACAGCAGAGTGTAATCTTCAGATAAGTAAATGTAAAAATATTACCACCTTAGTATACAGGAAGAGACAGCAGAAAAAGGCATGTGTGACTGTTTATTCTGTTCTCTCTGGTTATTCAAAATACCTTGTATTTCAGCCAACTAAAGGTATGTACAGGAAAGGATGAAGTGGTAACGATGAGAATGGGAATGGGTCTAGGCAGTTTGATTAGTAACATTCATATTGATTTCAGTTGCTATGTGGGAGAGGAGAAAAGTTATTCCCATTTTAGTTTTAAAACTTAAAACTAAACCAGTTTCATTTACTTAATGACAAAACTAGTCACAGCAGAAAATATTAATTTTTTATTAAAGTACTTTGCAATATAAAAAGATCTTTAGCAAGCTTCAAAATAATTGTATGACATTTCTGCTTTTTTCCATTTCTCCCTAATATCATATATGAGTATATGTACAGTAAACAGTTCCTTCATTTTGACAAAGACTTCAAAATAAAGATAGAGAAGTGATGGCAAAATCTATACCATAATAGATGACCAAACAACAGTGTTGACTCTCTCAGAACTGCTAAGTATCTTCCATCCTTGCAAACACTTCGGCATTATATATCTAGTCATGGTTTTTGAGATCATGTTCCCTTAAAGCATCTCAGATCATACAAGGCTAAAGGGGCCTACCCATCCTGAAATCCAAACACAGACTGACCCAGAGTCTAATGCTTGTAAAGAATAAGGACATGTCATCTGACCCGTGTAGCGCAACAGCATCAAGATCCATGTTTACTTGAGTATTTCTTGCTTTTTTGATTAACAATCCACATGATTTCACTCCTGATAATGAACAAGTCTATGAAACATAGTTGTCCCACATGCTCCATGTGAAAACTGTATGATTCCGCAAAACCAGCAACCTCTTAAGCTTGTTTGCCATCAGCCTTCATTGAGCGAGGCTTGAGGAGCAAAGCTAGGGCACACGTGCAACTCACATGAGCCTGAAACTATACAACTCTTTAAACCAATCTAATAAAACCTGCAAAAGTAGTTTTCAAAGAGGGAGGAATTAGAAAGAACAGGTTAGCAGGTATATTCCAAGGCAGAGGTCCACCAGCATAGTCAAAGCCATACTGAAGCCCCCAGAAGAAAGAGACTCCCTAACTAGGAGGATAAAAATCACAAAAAAGATTTTTAAACATAATGGCTGTGATAGCATGCTAAAACATTCTGATTCCTTGGTTGGAAAGGTGATGTGTAGATACTGTTGCTGAAAGAATTTTTATAGATCTAAACAGAAACTCCCTATGTTTTCAGGATTGAAATAGCATAGCCTGAGGAATGCATCTGTTGCTCAGAGTCTAGTCAGAAAACGTCTTCTTTTAACTTTAAAAATCAGTCTAGTTGAGGCTTTCCTACTTTGACACAATGTTCTAACCTCAGAGAGGGAATTTTGTGATTGGGTGATAGATGGAGGGTAACAGATTTGCTGAACATTTTGCATAGCAAAAGAGGAGACCTGGCTGCTTTCTGATTGTGCTCCCTGAAGCTGAACAGGTTTCTGTTAAAATAAATGGTAAACCAAGCAAAGAGAGCTGACAGAAGAACAGACGGACACCTCAAGTTGTAAGAGCAGGGAACATGACTTTGTTCTGCAATTACTTTAGGAACCCACAGCAGATCCTCTTGAACTTACATTCTCATCTGTAATGACTACAAATCAGGTGAGCCACCCAAACAAGGCTATTCTGCAGTAGCCCAAACCCAATCTTGTATAGTGCCTTACAATACTTTTTTAAAATATACATTTGTGTCCCATGACCTTTCTAATGCATCATCCTAATGCCTCATACTGTCTGAAATGTAAGAGATTAAAGAATGCTGAACAAGATAAAACCAAAATTTCTATTTAATTTTGTGTCTGCATCAGTAGAAGAATTTTCATTTAACACACTCCTTATTAATTGATGGGCTAACAGTTTGGACAGAAATGGTACCTGCTCCAGTGCCTCCAGCACCTCCTCCCCCTCTCACCTGGCTGCTCGCAGGGCTGTTTCTCACACAGTTTTCCTCACTCTACCAGGCAGGGCTTTGCCCTTTCTTAAATCTGTTTTCCTAGAGGCACCACCAGCATTGCTGAGGGCTCAGCCGTGCCCTGTGGTGGGGCCGTTAGGGGACCATCTGTGTCTGGCATGAGGCAGCCCCAGCCTCTCCTCACAGAAGCCCCTGCAGCCAGCTGCTGGGCACAGACACCCAGTACAGTAACATAAACCACTACAACAGCTACAGGTCTGGTGGGCCTGAGGTATGCTTCCTTTCCCAGAAGACAATGACATAAGATTGTTCTGTATGACACTGTACTGGTACATGAGGCATCAGTGATGCTAATTACCAGTGCTCATTAATCAACAGTATGAAACAAGTCCTAACTCGGCACGGATTGGAATGGCAAAGGGCCACACCTGAGTACCATAGTGTAACTGGCAATTATGATTTCAAAGTATCAAATATCACGTAGTTGATTCCATGTGGCTTGAAAAACAGCATGCAAAGCTAGTCAGGAGACTCGGTAAACATCCACAATTATTCCAAAATAGGTATTCAGCTATGGAAGACTTTACTGTAGCTAACGCATGCTTTATCATAATCAACATATACACCAAGAGTGCCTAGTGACATGCAAGAGAATACCAAATGATTTCCAACAAATCCAACTGTTTTTGTGAATAGCACGGCTGTGTATATGTGAAATATGTAAAGTTATCTTACAACAATGATAGACAAGCTTTTACCAATCCAGAAAAGAAGTTATAACCTGAGTAGCCTTTATTAAGTTGGTTGGCATATTTACACAAAACAAATTCTCTTTTTGTTTAAAGTTCAAGGAGAAAGTATTGGGGGGAATAAAGTAACAAGCAGCAAAACGACAGCATGCTCAGTTCAAGAAAATTGGGCAGCAGATTCATAACTAGTGTTCAGACCAAGAATAAATGAATGAGCAAGCTACAGTTCATATTTTCATTGTAAGGAATGGATTTGGAGTTTCAGAGGGGAAAATTGAGGTCGGGGATGTTGGCATTAGAGAAAATGTTGCCCTTGTTTATGAGCAGTAAAGGGATTGGTGAAAATGTGTATTTCACTCTCAGTGCAGAAATATGCTAGATCAGGAGAGCGCTTTGAGACCCGAGTTCTGTGGATATTAGCAGAGTCAGATATACAGAAAACACTGTGGAGGATTTAAAAGTATGAAAGGCATAAGGATTATATAGACTTGAACTGTGAATGAGGTTGAAGTGCATTCAAGAAAGCAATAAAGACTAGTGAACCAGAAACGCCCTGCTCACTTATGATAAAATATCTAGTTAATACCAAAGAAAAGCTTCAAATAGACTTGTCTGGTTCTTTAGAAAGTCACTATAAAATAATGCCAGTATTCTTTGTATAAATACTTTCACAAATAAAGAGTCTCTTTTAGAGAGAAGATTGAACTTGGTAAGTAAGCAGCTTAAGCAGTAAGGAAAAGCGTATTAAAATTATTTCTTAACTTGCAGAAATGTTGAATAATGGTCCGTGGCCGTGTTCTGTAATGACAACAGACCATACACTGTTCCCAGAGTAATGTAGCTTCCCGCATTTTACATACGGGACACATACCAAAAGGTTAATTTGATCCAAAATGGCAATACAAAGAAGGTAATTAACACAAGCGCACCAACTACTTATTCTTTAAGTCTTTCAGTTTTGCACATTTTCTTGAGACGTGGGGAATTCACCAACTAACCTACGCTCTTCACCACCATTCTTTTCACTATTTTTAGTGAAAAAAGATACTTCAGACTAAGTGGATTAAATTAATATAATTTGACTAACGAAAGTAAGTGATGAAAAGCGTGAAATGCTTTCACCTTAATTAGCTCATATTTCATTTGAACAAAGTCAGACTCGCTGTTCTTCAGAGGAGGGAATCAGCAGACACTGTAGGCTCTAAAAATGCCTTGTTTTGTTTATGGGGGATCTTACTAGAATTATAAGACCCAAGTGAACTATGCAAGAAATAAAAACACATTCTAGCATAAGAAGCATTATAGACACTCACGCAAAACTCAGCACTTCTCCATCTGTTACCAATTCAAAATGTGATCCTCATCAATTTTGAATGTGAGACTAATTTTGGTAAATCAGAGATTCTCTTACTGTTGGGCGAGGATTTTACTTTCCCTTTTCAGCTACGGAATTTAGGAATGTAAACTGCAAGACTCCTACTCTAAGTAGGGTATACAAAGCAGTCCTAATCAAATAAAGAAAGAATCCGAGTAGAACCAGGAATCTTTCTTATCTCTGTTAAAGCTCTGGGCATTAGAGTTACGTGGGGAAAAGTGCCGAGAGAGTGCCAATAACTAAATCTTACAGATGCCAAATCCTTGCTCCCCAAACCAGCTCTAGATCAGCCTCCTAGCACCACCACCTCATTGTCTGTGCCTCCACATTTGCAAAGCCTCATTAGCAACTCATTAGGAACACTACAGATGTGGCACACAAACTTGCTCTGGGAGAGGG
This sequence comes from Balaeniceps rex, assembly GCA_013401315.1. Classification (NCBI taxonomy): domain Eukaryota; kingdom Metazoa; phylum Chordata; class Aves; order Pelecaniformes; family Balaenicipitidae; genus Balaeniceps; species Balaeniceps rex. The sequence continues at coordinate 18,859 of VYZW01053419.1, forward strand.
AATTAGGGAATCTGTATTAGAGAACTAAGTCAGAAACCTGGAAAGACTTTAAATGATTGTTCAGAGGACATCCTGATCATTATGTGAAAAATAATAAATCACCATTTTTAGTAAACACTGAGTGAAGAAAAAGATACACCTTTTTAGGGTTTGAAAGGTTAAAACAAAAGGAATTGCTGTCTTGGTCAATTCCCAATTTATACTTGGATTTGCAGTAATAACAGAAGGAAGTTATAGCTTTTACTTAGTGCCTTCAGGAAGGACTGAGTTTATTTAACGGCAGTCAGTGTCTTCTTACAATAATGAAAAGGATCTTTCTTTCTGCCCTGCTGTTAGTATCAACAGCTTCTAAATAAGTGACAGTTTCTTCTTTGTTTAAAAAAAAGCTTTGTCATTCATTTATTATGTTAGAACAAATGCCAGTTATCCAATACTTATTTCACACATAGTTCAGTCTAAAAAAAAAAAATCACGTATTCGGAACGGACTCAGTCCTCCTCAGAAGAATCCATAGCAAAATTCTGCCTTAATTCTATGGAAGCAGCTGCAGCGCAGCACCATTCACAGCCCTTACCTGGGAACAGAGTGCCTTTTAAGGACAGAATACCTGGAAACATGCAGTTAAAAAGTTGAAGACGTTGTGACCTACACTTCTTCAAGGAAACTCCTCAAGTCTGTCTGTAATACTTCCACTTGAGAATGTGTGATAGGGACACGCTTGTTAAGATTGTGATGGGAAGAAGGGTAGAAATAAGGCTAAATGTAAATGACTGCCATACCTCTGACATAACTTTGAGTAGTGGTCCTTGAACATAGGGAAAAAGTTGAATTCTTAGTGGAAATATCTTAAAAGTTGAGGACTCAGTTATACTCTGTTATGTATTACACTTCCCCCCCTCCCCAACATCAGTTTTATAGCCAATAAAACTGACTTCGGTGGGGTTTATCATAGCATATTTGGGAAGAGAAGAACTATTTTAAGACAGAAATTTACACAAAAAATATATACAAGCAAGTTTACCTCTGGATACATCAAAACAACCAGTCACCAAAGCAATTACAGATGCTTGTTCTCTTCTCTTTCTGCCATTTTCTGCTATTCTTCCTTTCCAAAGTAATGTAAGCAGGATTAATTTCATCAAAATTTTGTCTTTAAAACATTTAGCCTGACAAAGTGTACAATACAAAATAAATATTGAAGGGGGAAGAAACTTCTGAGGGTGTTCATGGAGTTACTGTTGCTATGGGAACTATATAGCTGCTATTCACATGCTGTACATTTGCCTCACTTGGTCTCTGGTTCCTGGAAGGGCAGCAACTGCCCTGCACTGTAAGGTCAGGAAAAAGGAAACTTATCAAATCTTCCGGAAATACTCATATACGCGAATTCAAAAGGTTGTTGGTCAATAAGGACCTGTGAGAGCATATCATAAACTCTTTCATGCTCAGAGTAATATGAACATCAAAACTTGCTGCTCTCCTCCCATTGCAGCCCCATTCCTACTTCTTTTAATGCACAGCATTTCTGTATCCTTTACCTTTCAGTGATTATATGCTAATTAATACAAAAGTTACTATACACTAAGGAAGATGATTTGTGAAAGATAGAGCACTGCCAAGTAGGTTGTTTTTTATCAAGAGTTCCCAGGGAACTAACAGATAAACTGAGCAAATTAATACAGGTAACTGTCTGAACCACCAAAACAGGTGACATTGTCTCTGCCTTCCTGCCAGTAAATTTTAAAGTAGACGTTGTCACCTTTAAAAATACTTAGAAGCATCATTTGTGTTTGAAGAAGCCCAACGTCTACTCGGGGAATAAAGTACTTTTCAATATTTCAAAGGGTGATCACATCTTGCATACTGCTCTTCATGGTATTTATTTTGGGACTACATTCTGTGTTCAAATTTCACATCAAAAATCTAGCAGGACTTAGCACATGGAAAGTACATCCACAACATTATGTTGAGATTTCTGTTATCTAGGTGACTTTCTAGGCTAAAAGAGCATTCAACCACCACTGAAAAGAATGGTTTTGGAGACTCATTCCTTTTCCCCTAGGAAATACTCAGAAACTTAATTACTGGTTTGTATGCTTGTCAAATGGACTTCATGTATGGTCAGTTCATAACCTGGGGTGTTCCTAGAGCAAACCTGTATTAGAATTATTGCTAATTACAGAAGAATAAAACAACTACAGGCACAATAACTACACACAACTACAAGAGAAAGAAAAATACTGTTGAGCATTTTTCACTTTCCCATTAGTATCATCCTGGGCAAGGATTTTGTGTCATGTATGTAGGTTTCCAGCAACAGAAAGAGCTATGTGTGTCATCACTGTAGATCATCTATGTACATGTAAGCCCATTTGCAGCAAGTTTGACACATCCAGATTAGTCCCACTTCCCGTACGTGTCCTGGCCATTTAAGTCACCATCTACACTTGTACTCTGGATGGAAACATTGGAGTGCCTCATGTGACTCCGCAATTTGTGCCATCACCTCCTTTTAGGCTGAGGCCATGTCCATTTCTGAGGCAGCAGACACAAGGCATGACATCAGGACAACTTCAGTTTAGAATTTCTTATACTGAGCAGAGCCACACAGAAAAAAAACCCAGTCAACTAACGTATACAGTCAAGACATCAACCTGTTCCTAGAAAATTAATATCCAGACCCAAACCTGAATAACATAAATCAATGAGAGCTGAAACAAGGCTGATAATTCAAAAGCTCATCCCTCGCAGCAGCCATACATGAATAGTTGTACTAAATAATTGTTCTAAAAATCCCATGAATTCTAACTCTCAGTTGAGTAAAACAGGGGTTAAAAAGAAGCCCTGAACAGTTGGAGAGAACATAATCTTCATGTCTCTGAAAGTAATCCAACCTCTCACTGAGTAGGAAAAAAACAACTTTTCTGTGTAGGTAAGCTATATCCTAATTATCCCATTCGGGGTTTCTTATACTGCCTTCCAAGTACCTCATCTCAGCCTCATCTGATAAAAGGGTACCAGTCTAATTCAATATGGCAATTTTCATTTACCTATGGTAATTCTGAGCAATTTTGTGAAGGCAGATTAAGTTTCATGTTGGCTGTGAATTAGACTATGGATTTCACAGAATAAAACATTTGATTGTGAAAATTAAAATGCAAAGTTCTTAAGTCTTCCTTGGAAAGAGTTANNNTAAGAAAAATGCACATTTTTATTAACATACATACTTTTCTTTGTGTTTATTTCCTTAAATGTAATAAAGCCTTCTAGCTATCAGGGTAATTCAGTCTCAAATCTCCACTTTCCAGTCCAGTTTTCATTATTTCACATGATTCTTTTACCCTTATTATAGAAGCTGGCTTTATTCCCAACTCATAAAGTGACCCAAATTCTCCAGGAGCTATTTTCTAGT
>VYZW01053433.1:0-28508 GCA_013401315.1 Balaeniceps rex
TTTACTTTTTTATTCTTTTATCTTTAATCTTTATTTTTCCTTTTTATTATTTACTTCTATTTTTTATCTTTAATCTTTATTTTTCATTTTTATTATTTACTTTTATTTTTTCTTTAATCTTTATTTTTCATTTTTATTATTTACTTGTATTTTTTTAAACTTTTCTTTATTTTATATTTATTCTTCTTTTTCTTTTCTTTTTTTCCTCTTATTTTAATTTTATGATTCTCCTTTTATATTTATTATTTTTTCAGCGGACTCCTCCGTCCTTCTGGGAGCTGGCCTGCAGAGCCACTCCAGGCCTCCAAGCCCGAGTATGTCACGGGAAGGGCAGGTAACAGCCCCAGGCTTCCCTGCCGTACAAACTCCCGGGGCAAGGACTGTAAGAACCCGCCCGAGGTGGCCGTGGCATTGCCCGGTCACTGACTGGCACAGGCTGGAAGGTGGCAGGAGCAGACAGAGCAGAGCCGTCCGCATGGAGACCGTGCGCTCTTGGGTGACCTGCAGCGACTACAGCCATGATGCCAGATTACAGATTGTTAAAAAGCTGCTCTTAGACCCAAAACGTCTCGTTTTCACCCTCCCTAGAGGATTCACCCAGCCCTGAGCATGTCCTTTTTGCTGGTAGGGAAGGAGAAGTCATCTAAATTCAAGCTATAAAATCCCATTTAAGCTGTTTCATGGGCAAAGTATTTTCCCACAGGAGCTCATCTGAGAGTAATGGGCTTTCCTCCGCTCACACCGTCCTCCTCGGGCAGGGAGAGGCAGCGCCCATCTCAATCCCAGAGCCTTCGGGGAGCTCTGAAAAGAAGCACCCCATCGGTGACAGCGCCTGCAGCACCTGATCTTTTTTAGCACCAAGCCAGGCTTTTGGGACTAAAACTCCTGCCGATGCCGTTTGGTTTTCAGCACCTTCACTTTCCAGGCACTCGAAATTCTCCATCGGAATTAGCCGCAGCATCTGACTTTGGGGGAGGTGGGGACAGGGCTGTAAAAATAAACCCGTGCTTCCAACTTGCATCACATTAGGAGCGAGGGGCTGGGGAGGCGGAGAGGTACTTCATCAGGCACGGCGAGGCTGTGACGTGGTTTTCCCCTTGGGTTGCACGTCAGGCAGATGATCTGCACGTGCTTCTTTCTGCTGGAAAGAGAATTAGTTCAAGATGTGAGAGGAGTCGGGCTGCAGTTGTTAAGAGGTGAAGAGAGACAGGGAAAAACACGCGTTGTAATAAAGAACCTTAACAAAGGGGTTGGGTTTTGGCCGGTCACCTCCCTTGGCTCTGCCTCTGGTTCTCCTCAGGTGGAGGCTGCTGCTCCCCCGGTGTTTACCAGGTGTCGGGAACCACTGCTGTCATCTGGTGTCACCAGCCCCGGCTTTGGTCATGTTTTAAATCAGGCTGGTGGGCTTGTAGAAACCACGCTACTGTGCAGCGAGGAACGCGAAAGTATTTGGTCCAGGGAGAGAGGGAGAGATGGCCAGAAAAGGGGGAGGTGGAGAGTGGGGTGCTGGAGCGTTAGTGCTGAGGTGTTTTGCGAGACAAAGAGGTGGGGGTTCTCATCCCCCCTCCTGGAACTGTATCTATAATTTTTCTTCAGCAGATCATTAAACCTAGAATACCTGCTCTCTTCATGTTTCAGCTCAAGCACAAACATTCTGAGCATTGTTTTCAAACATTATTCCAACCTGATTTTTGGCACATCCATACCCCTGTCCTGCTGAATTTGCATGAGACCTAGTCTGGGAACAGGTCATTTGAAACGACATTCAAGTGCTGTTTTAATATTCAGCTGCAGTTAATATGGATGCAATTAGTTGACACTTGCAAATCCTCAAGTTAAAAGCCCTGTAAGAAGTGTAGGAAGCTGAAAGCGCACCTGAGGCCAAACCCTCAGCTGCTGCCGGGCAGTGAACTTCTTCCACGGCTGGACTGGCACCACCTTGCCCTCTGCGAGCGCCTGACCCACGGCCCCCGGATGCGACGCTGAAGTTTAACCATGTATTTACATTGACTTTGCTAGAGTTTCTTCTTGCCTGAGAGTGCAAATCCCCTCTGGCTAAGATGGGCTCACACGTATAGAAGTGATCAGTATGTCCCATGAGGAAAAAAGGAGCAGCCCCATGGAGCCTCCTCATTCCCTATCAGCCCTTCGTAATACTTTCTTATTTTTTCGGATCAAAGTAACTCAGACTAGCCTGGCTCGCGGTGCCCCAGACACATGCATTTTTAATCCGCATCCAGACCAAGCTTCATTGTGCAATAGGCTCCCTGCTTCCAAAAAAACAAGAGATAACATGTATGTCTGCCTAGTCCATTCTTGCCTGAACCATAGACAAATTAAGACCAGCCCAGGTTCCAGGGCAGGAGAGGATCATTGTAAGGCAAATGAGACCTTGGCTCCTCATGCTTCTGGATTTCGGGAGCAATTAGGAGACTGAAACCCAGACCTGGGAATGCTTTTCCCTGTGTTTTTACAGGAGCGGAGGATAAGGGCACACGGCAGCGGCTTAGACTTGGCCCTTGGCAAGCACGTGGCAGAGCCAGCAGTTAGGACCTCCTTCTCCAGCCACGCCGTGCCACCTGCCTAAGGGCAAAATCATTGATTTGCGATCAAGGGGGAAAATTGCAACCACGTTCCTCTTTCTCCTCGCCCCTTTTTTTTTTTTTTTTAACAACCCTTTAGCCATCTCCTGTGAAGAAGCCTGCAGTAATCACTTCACCTTAAACATGCACTGCCACCAGTGAAGGACATCCGGGACGCACTGTGGCTGTCCCCGCTGCAGGGCAGGGCAGGCCCCGGGCTGGGGGGGGCGGCTCCAGGGGTGGTGGGGCTGCGGCTGCTCCACACCAGCGGGGTGTGGGGAGCTGCGGGACAGCACCCGTGGGGTGCAGGGAGCTGTGGGACAGGCCAGGAAAGGGCACAGGCCTCTTCTCCCCACACAATTCCTCATCTCCTGTTTTAAAACTCGCTCCCAACTCCCCCAAATTGGTGCTATCTCAGTCACCATTCATTAAAAAGGACTTTTATTACAGAAGCAACGACTCTGTTGCTTCCCGAGACCTCTTCCTCGAGCTCTCTGAAGAAGCAGTGTCCACATTTCCAGGGCTCTCCAGCCCTTCCTGACAACTGTACTTTCATCTGTGCGTGAAGTCTGCTTTCATATTGTCTCCCTAAGTGCTAAGAGCAAGTGTTTTGATGTTAACTTCTGGGAACAAGCTCTTAAGCTACCACCTCACACTTAATTACAGTTATTTATTAAGTACTCCAGCGTATCCAGGGGAGAATGGAGGTTTTCTGCTTCAAAGGGTTTCTGGACATGGCTCGGCAAACACCTTTCGCCAAGCAGAGTGCTTTTCCTGCCCACGTACCGTCAGACCATGGAGCCCCCTCTCCTGCCAATAACCCCATTGTTTTCGAAAGGACGCACGGCGGCCGTAGGGCCCCGCTCCAGCAGCGCACCGTATCTTTAGGGCAGGGATTCACTCCCCTCAATTGATCTCAGGTGACTGCAGTGAGACCGTCCCTGTGCTCAAGCACGCAGCTGGCATGGCCCCATGTTTGCAGGTTTGCAGCGGGGTGAGCGCTGCCTTAAGTCCTGTTCAGGGTAATGACACTAATCCTGCTACTCTTACCACAGTCTGTGATGAGGTGACATCGTTTAACTCTTTCCCAGTCCTGATGCAAATAAAAGCCCAGGATAAAGCCAGATGCTGTGATGCTCTTCCCTCTTTCGAACCAGGGTTGGGTGATGCTGAGGGCCTGGGATGCAGCAGGGCAGCAGTGGGGCGGTCCCGTGGCAGCAGCAGCACCAAACCCCTCTGGCGCAGCTCAGTCAGGCTCGCGGCACAGCTGTGGTGCGGTGCCGTAGCCAGCGGGCCTGCTGGCTCCGCGCAGGGTCAGCTCTGCAGAGATCCCAGACGCCGACAAAGTCAAACGCTACTTCAAAGCAGAAACAGCTTCAGCCCTCTTAAAATGCTCCAGAAAAAAGATCCTCCCAACCCACTGAGCAGCAGGTGCAAGAAGTGGATTGGCACCAAGGGCTTATTAAAAGTGGCCACGACGCACAGTTTACAGCATTTTGCTGGTGTAGGGAAGCAGAAAACAGCTTCAGGAGATACCAGCCTAGGGACGAGCAAGCTCCCTCCTAGCCCCGGAGTACGCGGGATGTGAGAGATGGGAATAGAGATCCTGAGAGTCGAGCTCTAGACACCTCTTGGCATGAGATGAACGGTCTTATCTTGATACCTGTGTTTGTTTGCCCAGCTCCAAACCTGTCTCAGCAACACGAGAGCCTGCCTTGCCCCGCTCCTGCCTCTTGCAGAAACACCACCTCCCGCCCCAGCAGCCAAAGGGCCCACCGAGGCTTATCTGCACTGCAGCCAGGGGCTTCCCCGTGAGATCTCAGGCAGCAGTGCCGGGGCAGCCCCAGCAGATGCTGCCGCAGGAGGCATTTTATGGGATGGGAGCCCTGCCCTGCTGAGCTTAGAACTGGCTCTTTCCTCATTGCCCAGTCCAGTAAGGGACCTGAATGTTTTCTTGCTGTATTTTGTGAGCGGGGCCTCAACAAACACATTTCTTTGTGTCAAAGCAGTGGAAAGGACTGTCAGGAGCAGTAAACCCCACCCCTGTCAGTGCCCCTCTGGCTCAGCTGGACAGAGGCCAAGGACAGCATCTTGCCTGAAGCGCCCGTGCTCAGGCGCAATCAGGATCAGGCCCACAGCCATGCCACTGAGGTGCCATTGCAGCCTGGGCTGGCAGGAGGGGGACCAGTCCATATCCTTGTACCACAGCGTTTCGGACGTTATTCTCTGAAGCACTCGGTGCTGGCCAAGTGGATCACCCAGCTGAGCTTATCAGACAAGCTCATTGTTCCTGCCTGAGTGATTCAGCCCCTCCAAAGTACTCCCGGGCAGCACAGCAGCGAGGAGGAGGAGGAGGAGGGAGGCATGCGGCACACACAGATAGTCCTCCTGATAGCGGGAGGCAGATAAACACACTCGAGTTAATGGCTGAGCTCAGATCTAGTTGCGGCAGTTTGACCTTTCTGCTGGTAAGCCTCCCTTCAGCTGACATGAAAGAGTTTGACACAAGCACTCAGGGGAATGTGTGGCCAATAAGTGAGACTTACTTTCTCCAGCAAGTATTATTGATTAGCGCAGCGCCTGCAGACGTGGCTCGAGGCGGTGGTGGGATTTCAGCACAACTTGCTCGGGGAGCGAGCAGAAGAGACAGCTGAGATGCAAAGGTAAAATAATTTGTTGACTGAACCTGTAAAGTGTCCTTTCTGTCTCCTACTGTAGTAACCTGTGCACTGCTGAAAGCCTTGCAGGGAGGGAGAGGCTTCAAAGGCTGGGCAGAGGCACTGGGAGCCAGCTGCTGTCCCTGCACGGCCTGGGTCATCTCCATCCAGGTGGGTGTCCTTGTAACTGAGCACCTCTTCCCATCTTCCTGGGCCACATTGTCCTTTGGCATCCCTGGTAAAGAAACATCTGTGAGGAGCACTTACGCTTTCTGAAAATTTGGGCAATTAGGAGAAAAAAAAGGACCAAGGATCCATCTGAGCATCTGAGAGAGGATTTCTCCTCTCTCGCCATCAAGGACGGGCTCTGCCCCAGTGACCCAGCTGTAAAGGGTGGCACAGGACTGTGCCAGCGCACGAAACCAAACCCAGACCTGTGCAGCCGCACTCTGGGAAGCAGTGTGGTGGCATTCCCACTGGGCTGAGGTCCCCCTCCCTTGTGGACCTGTGGACACATGTCTCAGTAAGCCTGGCGATTCCCTGCTGGCTGCAGCGTTATAAGCCATTATATGACACGGAGTAGCTGGGACTCAGCTTCTTGCTGCCCCAGACATCTTGTTGGTGGCACCACGAAGCTGAAACATTGCTCATGCTGCAAAGAGTGGCTGCCTGGAGTCTATAACCAAGGCCATTTTTTTCATGGGAGCACATTTTGAAAATCTTGCTCCTAGCCTTTTGTGCTTATGGAGAGCCCCCTGACCCATGCGTTAGGCAGTACCATGCTCTTTGCCCAAGCCCATGGAAAGCCCCAAAAGAGTCACAGCAGGAAAATGTGAAGTACCACAATTTGTTTTAGTTCTGTATTTATCCTGATGACATTTAAGTACCAGCAATACCAGCCAAATGCTCCGGGACTTGAGGTGGGCACTGCTATTATGTAGTATTTCTTAAATGCCCCAGTCCAAACGCCTCCCATAATAAACTCATGGTTTGCTCAGGAATATAGAATGGGGTTTTTTAAAGCAGCAGGATGACCTAGAAGCTCAGGTTACACATAATCTATATGCAAAGGCACTTTAAGTTCTTTTAAAGCAATGCATGATATTATGCCAACACAAACATTGAGTCCAGGTAAAGATACCAAGCGTTTATAATGCTGGGCAAGCTTTTGGAGGGTTACAAGGATGCTCTCACCCAGGATGTTATCAAATCTTTCCACCATAGCCTGCACTTTTCTTTCCTCCACCTTCTTCCTCTTGCTGCTATGTATGGAAAGACGAGGAAAAAGCAGAGCTTTTCTGCCTGGGGTCTCAGGGAAGGACCAGGAGGTGGTTGCTCTGCACAAGTGTTTGCCCACCTACTGTCCCTCTGGCTAGGATGTGATCCTAGGGTTTGATCATCGGGGTCATGATGCAAATGCAGGAGCTCCCCGGGAGTTGGGATCAGTGAGGGCAGCCCCTGGCTGCGGGCAACCATTTAGTTGGGGCTGCAATGCGTAGGAAGAGCTCTCCCAAAGTGAGCGGGCGAAGCCTGGGTAAACACACCGGGGCACCCTTGGGAGCTGGTTAAGGGGTGTGGGACAGCGGCAGGAGCGCTCGGCAGGCTCAGTTTTGGCCGCATCCGTGCCCACGTGGCTGCAGGCAAACGCACCCTATCCCTCCGTAAGCCTGCTTCCACAGCGGGTTTAACAACACGTGTTAAAATACCAGCGGGTCCAGAATAAGAGATGCTGTTTGCGGATGCGAATCAGTTTAAAGAGAAATAATACGTGTTAACCTGCATCGGGCTGCAAGTGGGGACAGGCCCTGGGCTGCCGGCGGACACCTGCTGCCTTGCCCCCGGCCGGGGCGCGCCGTGGGAGGGCCGATCCGGTGCAGGCAGCTACAGTCTCGCAGCCCCTCTGCCAGCGAAAGTGAATCCTGCAGCCATTCAGGCACAGATGGAAGTTTTGGGACCCTTGAACTCCTGCGCTGGCTGGGTACAGGCTGGTCCCTGTGGGCAAATCCAGCCCTTGGGGGCTGCAAAGCCCCGAAGGCAGAGGACTCCTGCTCTCTGCCATCCTGCCGTCCTCTGTCAGATCATGCTGTGCTGGCAGTTTGCAAAGCTGTCTATTATCGGCACGTTAATAACCTTTCACAATGTTTAATTACTTGGAAAGGTAATTGGTCCTGTGGTAGTTCTTTAAAAAGCATGCCCATTTCACTTGCTCTTGGCAAAGACTTCTGCTTTTTTGTCTTTCATTCTCGCAATAAATATGTTACAGCTGATCCTGCTTCCAAAGGCAATACCTATTTGTAAAACAAAGAGGAAGATTGCTCCCTGGCTTTCTGGGTATCAGCTCTGCAGCTGGGTGCCGTGCCACAGATCTCTCCCACTGACACTATTGTGTGTGGATTCAGGGAGACTATCTGCCTTATTTTTTTTTAATGGCTTCTCATTTAAAGTGCCTGCTTTGACACGCACAGCCAGGTACTCAGGGGCAGACTCTACTTGGGCAGCAGAGCTGGCCCCACTGCTGGCTGCATGTAAATAAACATCCAAGAAGCCACACGTAAGTAGCCCCGTCCCCTCCACTCATTCACTGCTGCCCTTTGGCCGCCGACAGCAGAGCCGGCGCAGGCTGTGGCGAGTTGCGATGCCCCAGGCTGGGGCTGGGAGGAGGGAGTAGGAGGACCCAGCAACTGCAGGAAGAGGACAGGCAGACCATCCAGGTGGGTGAGAGTGCCACCAGGCTCCCTCCAAGGACAGCTAACTACCTCATCGCGAGGGTCAGGGGCTCCAGACTGCCAACAGTCACACCTCTGCTGCATTTGGTACCCCAAAAAAGTGGCAGGTTGCCCTCTTTCCATGCAAGGATGCCACCACTCATTACATGAGGCAACTTGTGCGTGTTGCCTTTGGGCTTGTGAGCCTATGCTGGCAACTGCAGCAACCACGGAGGTGTGGCCCAAGCCTGGAGCCCACCAGCTGATGGCTGGGTCCCTGAGGCAGCTTGGTACCTCTGTGTAGGCACCATCAGGGTCCCCATGGCTGCCCCTAGCCACCCTGGTGCAGCCCTGGGACCCCAGAGCCAGCCCGAGAGCGGATCTGCCTCGGTGCAAACACCCTCTGGCACTTCTGTGGAGGGCACACGCATGCATGCACACGCACGTGCACGCATGCATGCACACATTCCTGCACACATGCATACCTGCGAGCCCATGGGGACCTGGCGTGTAAGAACCTGCTCCGTCCATGCCAGGGGCCGGCCCTGGAGAGGGCGCACAGCCCGTCAGGCTCAGGATCCCACAAGCCACAGCCACAGCCTGCAGTAGCAGAAAGTATGAGACTAGATTGACTAAATTTGTCCTTTTCCACTGATGAACATGGTCCTATGAGCCAACGTGTTCCACTTCAGCCAGGGGGGTACTCACTTTTGGGGAGAAAAGCATAAAATCGTATCAGAGCAAAACATTATTCACAGCAGCAAAAGCTGCTGGCATTTTCTTCCTTTCTCCTTAAGTACGAGCTTCTCAAACGACCGAACAAAAAGCCCCCAGCAGCTTTCAAAGGGTCAAGCTCTCAGCCTGCAGGTTCCCCCACGGGGAGGCATAGTCAGAAGCCTGGTCCCAGTCCTGCAGCCCATCCATGCTGGTGTTTTTCTCATTTTCTTGGAAGTCTTGACAGGTTTGTTTTCTTCTTCTTCTTCTTCTTTTTTTTTTTTTTCCTTTAAAAAAAGAAGCTTTTAGCAGCCCTGGGGCAGAAGGCTCTCACTTGCTAAATCACAAGGTTTGCCACATTGAAATGTAGGGACGTGCCCGCAAACGGGAACTGGCTGTCTTAGCTTTTGTTCTTGACTGTTCGCCAGAACCCTTAAAACAACAGGAGGAGGTTCAGCCACCTAAACATCCCATGCTCGAGGGAGCCTGTAAACGCGGGCATTAACATATCAGACACCATCGGCGCCATTGCCAGTGCAGGCAACCCCACTGCCAGGCGGCTGGGTGGCCATGAGACGAGAAGGAGCAGAAACACCCGGCAGTGCCACTGGTGTCTCCCTCTTGGCACGGGCGCTGGGTTGTGCTGACCCGGGAGCCCGTGTCCTTGCAGCGTTCGGTGATTGCAGGCGGGAGATAGATGCAGACAGTGGATATCAGGAAACACCACTTGGTGCTGTGATGTTAGAAATATGGTTATCCAAGATTTTAGAGCCAAGTACGCAGCGATCCACCTGCTGCCCCACCAGAGAGGTACCAACAAGAACTGGATATGTATCAATGAGATGTCAGTCACTTTTACCCCCACCCAGCTTGTTTGAAGAACAGTGATGGGAAGGGACAGCAAGGGACCAAAACTTGTAGATCGGAAGAGATGATTAGCAAAATGCTGCCCTTAAAGAGCCAAAAAGCAACTCTACTGCAGCCAACTGTGGTAGGCACTTCCTCAGCACAGACCTAACCCGTAGCTCTCCACACCATTCCAGGGCTGTATATCCTTATTTAACTTGGACAGCACACCTCAGTCCTCAGCTACAGATATATTTAGACTTCTATTTCAGTCATAGACTTGGAGAGAGACCAGGTGTACACCTCAGACCTTGCCTATAGTCATTCCTTAGCCACCTCACTGTTCTGCTAATGTTTATTTAAATGGATGAGGGGTGGAGCATGACCTAGCAAGGGGTTGAGAAGCTCTCCTAATGAGAGCTGGGCTCTTGTCAGCTGCGACGTTTTAACCTGGGAGGTCTAGCATGGCACTGCACCTGCCTCTAGGCTCCACCTCAAGGTGCTCAAGGTGCTTCAAGTCCCTTCTGCTGGCTCCAGTTTCCTTCCCATGTGTCCCAATGGGGCCACCTCAGAGGGATTTAGGGTTTTGACAAGCTGCACTGTTCACCTCAAACTCTACCAGGGACAAACTCTACAGCAAGAGTCCCCCGGTCTTCACCTTCAGCTCTCAGTACCAGCTTTCCCTTGGGCTCTCCTCCATGAGTTCCTGCACACCTTTGAATCATCGAGGAGCTCAGGAGCTCCAAATTATCCTTCCCCTGGGCTTTCCATCCCCATTTAGGTCTCTCTTAGGAAAGTAGATCGGATGGAGCTCGCCTCCCACAGCACCTAGACCTTTCCTCTGCTCTCCCTGACCATCTCCTCCTGAATTTCTACCATCACCTGGCTGCCTCCCGGTCACGGGAAGCCCTCCAAGGAGGGCGTCCCTGCTCCAGCAGAGGCTCCCCTGACTGGGAGGCAGCACCGTCGCTCCCAGCACTGCTTCAGCCTCATCACTTGGGTGAAGGTTAACGAAGACATGCAGGTGGGCGCCCACCCCTGAACCACCTCCTTGAGTTTGCAGGTCCAAAGAGGCAGGCGAGCCAAACCCTCTTCCCTCACAACGTCACGGCATTAGGTTATAAAGTTCAGCTTGTCAGTAAGTAAGCCAGTCCCACCCACGACTTCTTTCCACATAATTATGGTTCGCAGAGATACCAGGAAAAAAAGGAGAGCCCCTGCCGGAGATGCTGACGTCTTTTTCCTTTCAGGTTCAATGGCTGCTTTATTGCGGTCGGGTTTTCTTCCTCCCTGCCACCCGGTCTTTCTCTGACTGGAATCGTTCCCCTCCGAAAAACGTGGTGACTTTTGCTGAAAAGCAGTTCTGCCACTTCTGTAGCGAGGCAGCTCTCATGAACAGCATAGTGGTAGTTACGGGATGTGTGGTTTACCTCAAGACGTCACATCTCCTCCTCCCAGAGACATCAGAAGGGTTATTGCTCAAATTCGGCTTCGACTGTATAAAGGAAAAAGGCCCTGTGACTTTCACTACTACTTTTAATGTTCTAAGAAACCTTCATGCTCCTTCCCCAGGCTGCTTCAAAGGGCAATTAGCTGGGGAACAAGATGCTGCCTTTTGGTAAACATACGCATACGAAGTGCAGTCTAAAATCCCATGAGTCAAATTTCAGTATTTCCTACCTGGGGAAAGGAGCAATTGATTTTGGTTGGGGATTTTTCCCAGGCGAAGGCTGGCCAGAAAGCAGAGCTTTGAGTACCAGTTCATGCTTCCTGCCATTAAATACTTTTGGAGAGCAGAAGGGGTGAAATATCTGGCATGCCTCTTTCAGTGCCAGAGCCGTGATGCTTGGCTGGAAGATGGTCCCTGGGGAGCCATTGCTGGGGACGGATGTGGTCAGTGCGGGGAAGGGGAGAGCACCAGGGCTGGGCTCACCCAGTAGAGCACCGTGCTCTGCCGAAAAGCAAACACTAGCCCAGCAAAAGCTGGGCATCCTCTCTGCGACAGGAAAGCTGTGAAACAAGAGGTGGGCAGGCTCGGTCATGCTGGACACAGGCAGTGTGGGGCTGCGTTAGTGCACACTCAGAGAGAGCTGAGAAAGGAAATCAGCAAACCAGATCTCCCCATCCCAGCTCAAAAAAACCAACACAGAGAAGGTAAACAAATACCATCACCAGTGGAAATGCAGCCATTCTCATGTCCTTCACTTAGGCAGTGGGGAACGCTGCAGGGCTGCCCAGCCAGGCTGCCGGCGGTGCAGAGATGCGCCGCAGCTCGGGGGAGCCCATCTGCTGCCGTCCGCCCCAGGTTTGGTCCTCTCCCTGGTTTTGCTGGCAAGGACGCCCCTTATTTTCTCACAAGCCACCCCCAGGTTTTAACAACTTTCCCCCTCTGCAGACCTGTGCTGAGCTGAACTATTATGAGCGCGATGCTGTGAATCCTTGGGGCGGGAGGTTTTGCCTGTGCGGCAGCTGATGTGCTTTTCGTGAGCTGTTTCAGCCTTGTGTGAGTCCCAGCAAGTGGGGTCTGCAGGCATCACTCCTGAGAGCTGCCCACCAGAAGCCGTGATGATGCCAGGAAGGGCAAAGGGTGCAAAGGCAGACTGTGACGTGCCCTTTCGCTTGCCTCAGCTTTGAGACTACAACTGCAGTGTCTGACCAAAACCATGACCGAGCTCTCCTTTGCTAAAATCATCATTTCTGATTTCCTGTGTGGTGCCCGAGGATAGGGTCCCCAAGGGAGGCGCAGGCTTCCCTTATTTTTATATAAAGACACTGTGTCACACCTCATGAATGCAGGGTTTACTCATGGGTGCCTTCCTCCCGTGTGCAGTACCATGCTGTGACCTGCCCAGGAAACGCAGTTGGTTTCCTGCAGCGAGCCGGGCAGTGCCTCGCTAGCTGAAGAGCTCGTTCACCTGCTTATTGCTCCAGCACCAGCCTCTTGGGCTCCTCCAGGAAGGTTCTCATCCGTGGATGAAAAGCACTTGCCAAGGGGATGAGCGGTGCTCACAACCTGACTGTGTGGAGGGAAGGTGACCCACCCCAGCTCCGGCAGCGGGAGCTTGACGCCTGGTGGGAGGTGGGATGCACGCCAGGGAGAGGGAAAAAGTTAGGACACAACCAGGTGGAAGATACGTGTGTGTGTGTGCGCACGCATTGCAAGGACATTATCTCCTAACACCCAGGTGAAGGCATTCCCTTCAACAAAGCTGCCCCAGTGAGGAGAGGCCAGGGATGGGCACCTTCATCCCCAGCACTCTGTCTCTGCTGGGGCTGGCAGGCTCCTGGCATGAGCTAATTTTCAATTGCTGAGGAAGGTCAGAGGACCTTAATTTGACAGTCACCATAAAAATATTTTGTCTGTCAACAGAGTCTTTCATCCAAGGATCTCAAAGTGCTTTACAAGTATTAATTAAGCTCACCAAGGTAAGTATGAATAATTATCATCATTGAACAGCATGGAGAACTGAGGCCAAACTTGCCCAAGAGCATCTGTAGGCCCCCAGGGACCGGCGCAAAAGAGGAGCAATTCCCAGCTGCAGTCGCCAGACTGCAAACCCTCCTGTAGACAACAGCCTCAGCCTGCAAACCGGCCGAGTCTGCAGTGCTCCGCTCAACGCTGTCCTCCCCTAGAAGATCACAGGCTCGAAGGACAGGAAGGAAAAAAAAAGTTATTTTCATTTTGGAATACAATGCAATCGATGTCAATGTAAAAAATTTAGGCAAAAATGACATGAAAATATAAACTCCTTGTATCAGCGCAAAAGCTTTCTGAATAACAGAAAAGGAACGCTGTTTCATTTATCTCGAGTCTTGCGTTAGTCCCTTCTACTGTTTTATGTGAGATTAGTAGTTTCTGAAAGTAATGGATAGTAACTCAGGTGTTGAAGAATTAGGGACAGAATTTAAGGACTATTTTAAACCCCAAATGATCAAACCTGCATTTATACAAACTTGCTTATTATTTCCCCTTACTATTATGAATCTCAGGGCTTGGAGCACTTTCATTTTCCTATGCCTCCAACCGTCCTGTATCAAGGAGTCTCAGATCAGGGTTGCTTAGGTGGCAGGCAAGTTCAGGTATATTTTAAAGTGATAAAGACTCACTGTCATCATCTAGTCTGAACTCTTGCACAGCCCAACCCAGAGGAATTCAGCTATTTACCTTGTAGATAGCCCAACTAGTTACATCACATTACTTGGTTAATTTTCGTGGATGTATCTGTAACTGCTGAAGGTCTCTGAAGTTTCCCCACCTTCCAAACCCTGCTCCGTGTTGAATGGAGAGGCTCCAATACTGGGCTTCTTGTTTGCAAATCCCTTACCTACAGGAACGTTGTGGGAATGAATATACAAATATTGTGAGATTCGAAGATACCAGACCGATGGGGAGGGGAGTCATAAATATACCTCACACAGATAATAGCGGCTATAAATTCTATTGCCTTGATCTGGCTTGGCACTGGCCCTCTGCAGAACTACTTGCTGTGCTTGTTCCTCTCTCCATGGCAAGCTTCACTGTTTATTACCGATATATAAATACAGCATTATGGTCATCTTCTGGATGGTTCCAGATAAAAGCAGCCTTTTCAGTTTGAATTAAACACTTTCCAAAGCAACAGCACCTAAACTGAAGAATATCCATATGAAGTGTGTTATGGGGTCAAACTGATGATTTGTCTTGTGCCAGCGCAACTTTCCTGTGCAAGTATCTTTTAGACAGCTATTTGGCCTCTGAGTTCAAACCATGATTGACACCTGAGCCACCACAGATGGGGCTCTGAGGTATGAACGCTACCCAGAGTGAAGAAACCGAGTAGGTGACCCTTGTTCGTCATAGAGGATCCTCCAGCATCATGACTGGACTGGAGGTGACGGGAACTTCTCCCCCAGTGGAGCAAAGCCAGGGGTGGTCTCCCAGAAGGGAGGACGACATGGGTATGGAAACGCTGTTTGTATGGTGGTGGCACCACATGTCCCCTACTCCAGGCACGTGGTGGGAAGTATCAGTAGGCTCGGAGGAGTCCTTCCTCTTCCTCGCCATGCAGAGGGCCATCTGCCCTATGGCTCCGCTAACCCAGGTGCCTCTGCCCCACGCCTCATCCTGCCTGTCCAGCATGCAGATGGTGGTGGGCCCACAGGGACCTCCTCACCCATGCAACTCGAGTGCATGTTTCATTGCTGCTGAATCCCTGGGCAGCTTCAGATAAAATGGACAGGCAGGGTGGTGGTTCAGGGTTTCAAGTCACTGACCAGTTAATTAGGAAAGGGGGAGCCTCTTCTCGAGGAGCGCTGGAAACTTCACCCAAGCCATCGCAAACTGAGCTGGATAAAGTGTTTCAGATCGGTGCTGCCTGTTTTCAATTACATCCGAGAGCATTTCTGCAGTGAAGAGCCAAAGTCTTGATTTATAGGCTTTTGGGCAAGGGAATGCAGTGTTTTTTATTATCTTTATCTCTAAATCTGCTCTCGTTACTTGTTGCTTACAACAGACTTGCAGAGTCTAATGCAAAGGTCTTTTGTTAAGGTTTCCTACACTCAGATGCTAAAATCCTTCATTAAAGCCCAGGCTAATTGCTTCTGCATCAGATAGACAGGCCCATCCATTTCACTCCACTCAGCGTGCCCTTGGGAGGGGAACACGTGTTTTGGGACGGCATCCCCTCAGAAGGTGGGCGAGCTGGAGACAAACATCAGGCTGAGGCTATGCAGCCATGCTGCCGTCCCACCCAGACCTTGGCCACGGCCAGAGCCTGAGCACTTGCTCGCACCTCACGGGCGCCGTGGACGGTGGGAGAGGCAGCCAGCCCGCTCCTGCGCCACTCGCTCTGCACCAGACATTCCTCTGGCTGGGTTTTCTGCTGCATTGGCTTCCCACATATTTATCCTGACATCACATGGGCTGGGGCCCTTCCCGCCTCTGCCCAGCGTGAGTTTGCTGTGCAAAAAAAATCGCTTTTAGAAAATGATGTCTTCTGTGGAAGGAAAATGCTCAAATGCAGCGAAGAAGAGTTTTATGAGCTTTGCTTCAATACTTGTTGTGCAACATCCTTACGGGATTTCATTATTTATGATTTTATCTAACTACAGTGTATGCCTAATAGCTCGGAGGTGCTGTTGATTAATTTTTTCCAGCTCTTTGATGTACCGGCAATAACTTGTCCACGTTGCCCTGTGTCAGTAAAGTGGAAATTGCCATGGCACAGTCAAGGTGCGTTATCATGAGGTGGCCAAAGCAGGAATAACTGCCTGTGTCCGCAGTAGGACCAAGGTTCCCCCTGGCCACTCTCCCCACTTGCATTGGCTGATGGCACTGTAATGAGTCAGCTCATTAAAATAGGAAAATACGAACCCAACCGAAAAATGTTGGGGTTTTTCTTTCACTGGGTTAGTGAGTCAAACTTGCTCTCCATGTGAGCAGGTATGTACCGGAGGTGGCGTGGAGGACGAAGGGAGCGATCACGCAGCAAGGAGCAGCGGGAGGAGGAAGAGGAGGGAGAAGGGCAAGTGGGGGCAGGCTGTAAGATCATCTTTTGACACCACACCCTATGTATGGACATTGTCAGTCTAATTCCTACCGTACTGGTTCCGTCCTCGATGTTGTAATCTGTTTCTGTGAATCTTTTCAATTAGGTAGTGATTTATTGGTTAGTGGGGTGGGTTTGGACAACCTCCAACAACAGACACGAAATCCATTACCATGCTGAGCTCCGTCCTATTGCCTGCAATGCAAAGGCATGAAATTTTTTCTCCAGGAAATGAATCTTTTTCGAAGTGGTTATAAGATTACGTGACTAGGCTATCGAGTGATGTAAACCTGCCCGTTTCCAAAAGCTTCAGTGTAGTTACACCACTTACAAAAGGATTTGCTTCAAAATTTTTAGCTGCCCCAGCACATTAGTTGCTGATTAACTGGAGGTCTTCCTGAAGAGAGTGCATTTATCAGCATAAATGGACCTCTTTGTTCCCTTATGTAGAGGTTTTCAGTCTGCCCAAGTTAAAGTGTTTGCCAGTTCAAAATTTATTATTTCTTGTCATCGCTTCTCTTATAGTCATCACCTCTCTGGTATTAGTCCAATTCTGTGGATTTGTCAATCACCACCACAAAGAAACCCAGAGCCAAAATAAACCTGGCACGACTTGATTTCTGTATTACAAATGTACTGGCACAAATGTTGTCCACAAAATCTCCCATTTCAGCAAAGTGCTTGAAATCCCATTGACTTCAATTAGTAAGTTAAGCAAGTGCTTAAATGCTGTGTTTGAACCGGGGCCTGAAGACTGTGCCTTGGCCAACTGGATTTGTTGTCTTTTTTTTTTTTAATAGTTATGCAGCTTTTAGAGGAATTTCCATGTTTCGGTTCAGTCAAGAGATCAAAAACTTGGGTGAGATCAAGAACTGAAAGCAGATACTACGTTGTCTTCTGGCATCTTTCATTTACAAACTGTTTGTAGTAGGTTAAGCATTAAGGATTCAAGGAGAGTGAATGAAACACTGAGATGGCCTTCTAGGACACTTCCCTCTTCCTAAAGTTATGGGGTGAAATCTTGAAAAAAAAAATCTTACTCAGGCAAAATGACACAAGGAAGGGAACTACTGATGTATAAGATAAGGGGAAAATGTGGACCACTACGAATAGGCTTTACTTCATGGTAGCTGATGGTGTCTGGCAATTTTATACTACATGCTACTCCTGTTCTCCCTGTATGCAATTACATAGGCATATCAGTGCAATGCATGGTTATTACAAAATAACCACAACGTGCTGGGAAGAATGTCTTATGCCTCTTAGTTAGACAAGGCTCATCTGGTCTCAATCTGTGGGGTTTTTTTTCTTCTTAAGGAACATCTTCTATTTTAAGATTTTCCCCATTTAGCCAATGGAATCTATGTTAATTTGACCTCTATTAAATCAATTTTTTTTCCATTATTCTCTCTGCTGATCAAAGAGCTCTGGGGCAGTTTCCCAAGAGGCAGGCATACCTTGCCGCTGGAGCAGGAAGGCAGAGCAGCAGCATGCAAATGCTCCCCCACCTTCCTCCTGTTGGGAAAGCAGCTTCCAGCCCGGCCGCCTCCTAAGCCGGCTGCTCACGCTCAGCCCCGGACCTGCACGCTTCCCTCGCCCAAACCCGTCTCTCCTGGGCACATTTGCGCTGCCCCACCGGGAGGTTTTGCTACCATGGGAGGTAGAGCCATTGGCTGCCGTCCCTTTTCCCACTGGGTTTGGGCACCTTGCTCAGCGCTGAGGGGAAATCCTCAGGAGCTCTGCCTGCACGGTGGCTCCCCTCAGCCACGCAGCTGCTGAACGAGAGGGTGGTGGCGGCAGCTTCTTTGCCTCTTTGTTTTCGACAGGACTGGCAGGGACTGCTGCCTTACGCAGGGCTCGATCCCACAGGCGACCGGGAGACGGGCGCTGAGCACGCCCGGCATCAGCTGGAGCCTCCAAAGAGCAGGGCTGGTGGAGGAGCAGCCTGGCCCTGGGCTCTGGCGTGAGCCAAGGTGGCTGACACTGGCATGGCCGACAGCGGGCCAGCGGCCTCCTGGGGAAACTCTGCCTATTCCCAACCAGCGTCAAGAGACTTCCAGCTTTAGGCAATAGTCTAAACGACTGAAATCTCACACCTGGTGACTCAGGGCATGGCTATGCCGCGTGATGTAGTGGGGTGAAGAGCCCTGAGCTCGTGTGGGGAGGAGCACGGCCTTCGGCCTTGTGCCACTCCTACACCACCCCACCGGGTCCAGCCTGCAGCTTGGCTGTGGGACAGGACGCGCGAGCTCAGGCACAGGCCGGGGGAGCCCCCGCACCGCCCTTCCCAGCACGTCCACTCCCGGGCAACGCAGGTGGGATGCGGCAGGAGAGACCCAGGCCGAGGATGGAGCCGTCTCCCCACCTCACACCGAGACCCGGCACAGCTTCCCCGTGCCCTGGCAAGGGTGGAAGCAGTGGCGCTGGCTGCGGCATGGCCGGGCCAGGCCCCCGTCCCGCCACGGAGCGGCCAGGCCACTCTGGACGAGTCACATCCCTGCTTTTTGCCTCAGTCCCTTGTTTGTAAAATGGACACAAATACTTCATAAGGGTGTTGTGAAACCTAATTAATTAATAGCTGTAATGCACTTTGATGTCCTCGCATGAAAAGTCCTACATAACTACAAAGCATTTTTAATGTTATAAAGCAAGAACTTCTTGCTGTCTTGCCTTGGCAAAGAGGCTGATTAGATGTTATCAGTTTTGCTGTTTACATGTACAGAACTGCTGCAGTACGGTTTGGATCCTGTTTTGTTTTTAAAGAGTAACATAGCAGAATGACAGAAGAGTTAATTCGGGGGTCTGTTCCCTGTAACTTCAGGGAGTGGCCAGAGGTGACTTTGTATTTACTGTCAATGAAATAAGCTAAATAGTCCTTCAAGAAAAAAAACAAACACAAAAACCAAACCGAACCAAACCAAACCAAAAAGCTGACATATCTGTGCATACTGGTGTGTCCCGATCACACCTGCAGTAACTATACCGAAAGGCCTTCTAGCCTGAGCTTGAGGAAGAAGCCGTACTACAGGCGCACTTAATCCTGCGTTTAAATGATTGCGTATGACTTAACATTTCGTAGAAGTCAACTGGCTCCTAAATAAGAGCCTGTTTGGGCCACATCTGTTTTTGTCTAATCTGCCATTAAGACTGTCCCCTTTGCAGTTTTACTACTTAAAGTGGTAAAGACGCAACCTGGGCAGTTGGGACTGAGGAGCCCTGATTCTGTCTTCATCATGAAACACACGGTACTGTCACACCAGCAGACACAACTGCAGAGCCTGTGCTTTAATTTACACCCATTTGATAACTAATGTTAAAACAGGAGGAAGCCGTGCTGTATGGCCCTTCCCTTAGAGGGCTCAATGATGTATGTGCACAGCGGAGGGATGAAAGTGCACCTTTAAACGTTAAAATTCCCAACAGGCCTGTCCAGCGCTGCATCTAAAGATGCACTAATAAGTTAATGACAAAATACAAATGCGTTGACTCCTATAATTTAGAAAACTGGAGCCAAAGGAGTCTTAATAATCCTGCTTTTCTTTCCCAATTAACGCTGTTTACTTTCTGCATTTCCTTGACCTTGAAAAGCGATCCTGCACAATACCACGTACTTGCCTCCACCTTTAGCCCTTACAGCATGAATGCAGCACCCAGACTGTGCATGGCTCAAGCGGTGTCACACTTAGTTTAAATTGGATTATAAAACTGGAATAAAACTCCATATATACATTTACAAAATGTACTTGCAGTCAGTCCTCCCAGGACAGGATAATTTCACTGCACTCAGCAGTGTCATTCCGGACTGACAGACGATGAGCCTCTGCTTCTTCTCTCTGCGGCTGCCAGCACCCACTTTCTCTCCCTTCCTTGAAATCTAAAACTGGCTGTAAACTTGGACATTATCATTTTGCTAACACAAATAGGTAAATATACACATGAAGCACACTGCAAAGGGCTTGGGCTCTTTGTACGCTGTCATTCTAGCGGCCGCCTCAAAGCTTGGGGATGCCCAGAGTTGCCTGCGAGCAACAAGCAATCGCTCACAAGCACTGTTTTGGTCTTTTTTGTTTTGTTTTTAATGACAACTTCTCCCTGTGCTTATCTGGACAGCGTTCAGAGGACAGCGGGATCCCGTGCGTGCCAGTGTGGCTGGCAGCGCTGCGGCTGAGCTGGGTGCTCTTGGCCTGTCGTGCCTGGCGGAGCGACAGGGGAAGGAGCCAAAGTCCAGCTCAGGTGTGAGCAGCTGGAGGCAGGAATACACACAATGAGAGGAAACCGGGTACATCGCCTTTGCAAAACCAAATAAACAACACATTTGGGGAAAAAAAAAAAAGGCCCCTAAAAACCAGCTTGCACAAAATCCTTTCCTTCCCCCAGCAACAGTGGGTCGCAGAGGCTGAAGTGTTTTCACACTGAAAGCATGGCAGCGTTTGGGAGCTTTCTCTACAGTCTACAAATAAACAAAACCCAGGGAGTGTTTTGCATTCAATAGTTAATCACAGTTGGCTGAGTGTTTATATTTTTCTTCACTGTAAAGGCATTCTTGGTCCGCCTCCCAAACAGCTTGTTTTGTCTGAGAGATTTAATCTTGAGTGGCAGGACTAGGCGCAAAGACAAACCTCAAAACAATCCTTATTTTTCTATAGCAAGATGTCAGGATGTAAAAGCTAACTTCCCTGCAAAAGGGACCCTCAGGTTGGCATGCACAGAGCTTCTTGCTACAATTTCCAGTCTGCCCTGATATGGCAGCCCGTGAAGCAGCTCACTTCACTCGGTTTTAACTCTTTCCTGTTTGTGAACTGCTCTTTAAATAGTCTAAACAACTCCAAACAACTATGAATTCAAGGCACGTTGGACCAGTTTCCAGCCCTAGCTCCTCCCTGAAGAAGCATCTTGTTTGTATACAGGGAGCATTGGCTCCAGATGCCCAGCCTACTTTCAAATCCAAACATGGTTTTTCTTCAAGGCAACATCAAGGTACCTTTCATAAAAATGAAGGGATGATGCAATGTGTCTATAGTGCTTCAAGTACTCAAGCTACTCTGCTTAGAATTAGCTAAGGCAGTTACTTAAGAGCACCGTGTTGTAAAGACATCAGCCATGTTTTTGCAGCCGTCCCGAACTAACACAAGCGAGTGGCTGAAAAAGTACTGAATTTGTGTCTTTGCACTTCTAAGATCTGAAAATGGTTAGAAACAGTGAACTTCTGAAATCTTACCACTTTTGCTCTTCATTTTGTTTCCATGTGCTATTGCCTCTGAACAATCTTTAAGGGTAGATAATATCAGGCTGTGCTTGGCTGTGCTTAGATCTGTATCACAGGTTTTAAAAAAAGTTAATAAAAACACGTCCAAGTTGCCTGAGCGGTATGTCTGCAGGTCATTTAGTCCAACCTTTTGCTTGAAGCAGGACTATCACCAGTTGCTAGATCAGGACCGCCACCGCTTTGCCTACTCATGTCTCATAAATCTCCAGGGAGATGCCCCAGCCTCCGGGGGCACCTCTTCCACTGCTGGACTGGCACCTCTTGGTGGACATGCTCTCTGCCCTGGGCTTGGTATCCTGGAGATTTGTGCTTTTGATGGTGTTGCTTCTGGAGGAAGAATTTTAGATAAAAGTCTTCCCTGCAAGCATAATCCGACAGGGCCTGAAGGAAGGAGTCATGAAACTCCCTGCAAATTCATTTCAACAGCTTCTTGCAGCTCCCCTAATCCTGTGTATATAACGCTAGACATAGGTATGTATTTCTGATGTTTCTTTCCCGTATATGCTTGAAAATCAGTAGAAGTTATTCTTAGCAAAGATGGGGTCTATACAAATAACGCATTAAGTGATGCTGGTAACCTCCAGCACATTCTGAGAATTTTCACTGAGCTGACTTCGAGCATATGACCTGCTTCTTGAGCCTGCTCCAAGGTATCTCTGGAGCAGAAGAGAGAAGTAACACTTCACACAGTATAGCTAATGTGGGGACCCTTTTGCCAGAGTATATCACAGTGCTGAATACATGGTTCAAAAAGGGCCAAATAATCCCACGATCCATTTCTAAAACACCATAATAAAAACAATGCTAAATTCAACAAAATAGCCATTACAAATGCAGAAGAAATACTCCTGTCGTCCATAACAAGCACGACAAACAAAGTGATTAGATTATTTTGGAATCCTTCTTATAAAGTACCCCAGCACTGGCTAATGCCAGAGACAGGGAATCGGATTTGACCAAGCAATGTCCTGACAGACACCGTGTCCTCTTTGAACCAGGCACCTCCAAGTGTTGTTTGCAGCTTTGCTTTGAAAAGCCTTTTCCTCATGAGCAGGCATTTACCCAGCTTTGCATGAGCAATCCGTGTCAGTGCTGAACACCCATCTACTGGAAGAGAGGAAGGCAGGATCAAGTCGCGGGGTTTTTTCATGCAACCTGCCCACAATTAGCCTCAAGCAGCGGCTGAGTCACTCAGAAGAGACCCGGGTGCTATTAGGACCAGACACGCCACGGCCCAGCATGTAATTATACCAGCCACCACCGTGCGGAAACTGCTCCATTTAGCTATCTGACCCCATTAGACAGAAGCTGTTATTTCTTCTTGGCTACAAGTGCTGTGGGTACTCTGAAGAAGACGAGCCCAATTCTCACAGCACAAACTCATTCACCCAATCTCACTTCTTTCTTGCTGAAACCAGAAGATGCCGTCCTCTTTCCCGGTTCACCTGTGGGCTGCCTGAGAGCACGCTCCCTGCGGTCCAGAGGCAAACAGAGATGCTGAGACACAGCATCTACTGGATACAAGGGACAGGGAGATGCGTGCAGAAAGTCTAGGAAACACAGCATGCTGCAGTATCTTTTTCACCACAGAGAAATGATAAAACAACCATCAAAACAAGCCACGCAACTGAAGTAATGTAAGAAACAAGCTGTTTCTGTAACACAGATTTTTATTTGGACAGTTTGCTTCCCCTTTTCATAACGAGGATAGAAAAGTTCAGATAGGAAGCTGATTGGTGATGGCCCTGGAACTTTTTACGTGCCTCTAGGGCTGGCAATGCAAGGAGAAAGTTTTCTGCAGTGTCTGCTCTCTGGTAGAACGGAGGCAGCTGAATAGAGAGCAGGCTCGGTTGGCCAAAACACACACAAAATCACCCTTAGCTGGCAGGGCTGTACTTGAGTTGCAGCTAGATTTTGCAGCTGCCTTTCCCTATCAAGGCGTTAAGAAGAAATGCCCGGGTTCAGCAGCAGCAGGGCAGCATTCCCCTCTGGCACAGCTCCTCTGTTGGGTACAAAAATGAACCTAGCCTCAGCTGATAGGCAACCAAAGCCCGTTACCTCCTGCAGCCGGGATCTCACGGAGAGGGAGCAAGGGGGACCTGGGTAGTGGAGGAGGCTATGTACAGCGACAGAGCCAGCCGAGGCTGTTTTGCTAGCCCTCCGAGGACAAGTAAAAAAAGGTCAGAGTTTTTGTCACTTCTGGTTGTCATCCTGTCAGACCGAGTTCGAGTGAGGTTTGCTGGGAGGGGTGTGCGATGCTTGGGCTGCTGCTGACTGTGCAGTTCAGAGAAGAAACGCACGGCTCCAACCTCGAGCTGCTACTCTCACACCAGTGCTACATCCCCTTCGAAAGACACAAACAACACCAACAGCTCTGATTTTTAAACAAGTACTAAAACCTTTTGCTGAAAGGGACAGTGGAATAAAGGAAACAAGATGTCAATTGATAATCAGCTTGAATAATTTCAAATAAACACAGAGGAAATACAGTGTACCCTGTTTGCTGACAGGCTTGATGGCTTACAAAGTACTCACCCCACCCAAATCAAGGGCTTGAAATGGAGCAGCAGTGGAACAGAAACCCCTGATAGCATAAGATTTGCTTTTCCCTGGTACCACGTTGCCATCCTCAGGGGTAGAAAAAGCATCATTAGGGTTTAAATAGAGTTTAATGAAAACACAGGGCACCCCAAGGATAAATTTTCACCACGGGCAGCTGCAGCATGAGGCATTAATTCTTCACCCTCTCTGGTGACAGCAGAAACGTGGGGAGCTGTAGGCACAAATAATGTTAGACTTCTAGTGTGTATTTTGCTTTTCATGCCTGCAATTAAACGCTTGCTTTACTTCCTGTTGTTTAAAACTCTATTTATTCTTTAGCACTGCAAGAAAAACCTCCTGTTTTTTTTTTTTAATTTGCACTGGGGACACGTTTGAAGGCCCATATTGTAGACTCAGCAAGTGGCAGGGCAGCCGCCAAACCTTGCTTCCTTTGTTGATTTCTTGATGATTTAAGACCTATTTTGAGCAGCTGATCCCAGTTTCCCCCCTGCCTTTTTGCTTGGTAACTACCATTTTAACAAAATGGTGTTTGTGCAGTGCCTTAGAACCAAGAATTGAGCTTTTAAACGTAAGACAGGGAATAGAATAGGAAAAGCAGCACTAAAATCACCTACATGCCGTGGCTTTTCAAGCCACACAGAAATATATGGCAGAACCCTTGAGATGTTCTTCTTGTAGAACATTCTAATGTTCTTCTTGTAGAACATTAGACTGACAGTCTTATTTCTTACGTAGCTAAAATTACTTGCATGTAATTTCCTATATTTGTGTTGTCTACCTTCCCCCAGCGCAAAGTTTGAAATTATTCTCTGAATCTACAAAGTCAGTTAAAAACAACTAAATGACAAAAACCTGTACTGTTGATGTACATTGTTCAGATTTTTACTGGCTTTGCCCGTAGGGACGAACCCCATTGTTTCAAAGTACAAACAGGAAAAGATATAGCCTGATCAATGGTTTATTTAGGTGCAGGCTTCCTTCAGAAAAGGAGAATACACTTTCCCCCTGCTGATGCTAAGATGCAAATTAAGATTTGGTGCAAAAAACTTATCCAATGCCATCAGATTATCCTCTCCGTTCTGGGTTACAACAGAGTATTTTCTCAGAATTATTCTGTTGTGGAGAAAGACGGGCAGACAAGGCGCTTAGGGACATGGTTTAGTAGTGGACAGGTACGGCTGGACTCGATGATCTTAAAGGTCTTTTCCAACCAAATGATTCTATGAATACAACACTTAGCTTAATAAATAAAAAACCAGCTTCTATAGTAAGACTGATTATTTTTACATCAAATCA
This sequence comes from Balaeniceps rex, assembly GCA_013401315.1. Lineage (NCBI taxonomy): Eukaryota > Metazoa > Chordata > Aves > Pelecaniformes > Balaenicipitidae > Balaeniceps > Balaeniceps rex. The sequence goes on from VYZW01053433.1 coordinate 25,156, forward strand.
TTCTGTATTTAATGTAGGTCCATACGATGCCGGCACACACTTGTAAGAACTACTGGTTGCCTTGTTAAAACATAAACCTCAAAATTGCTAAAAATAGCAGTTAATTAGTAAGGGTGAAACAAAATTGTCCCAGAACATTACAGATACCTGAAAATAAAAACTGAAAAGATGACGACTTAAGGGATTTTCAGTCACATTTAAGAAGTAAGAAACAGTCTAACCTTTAGGTTTAATGAGCGTTACAATACATCAATTAGAGAGACATAAGTAATTTAAGGGAAGAGCATTCACTGGCAGTCAAGTTTGGTCACAGACTTCATTTGCTTCACAGGGCAGGGACAACACCCTGTAATTAAGTCATGGTCAGAAGCCCTGTCCAAAGCTTGTTACCTTCTCGCAGCACGCCTTTCTCACAAAGCTGGAAAGGTGAGAAACTCCCCTTCTCCACTGACAGAGGACACTACCCCTTCATCTCCATGTACGGCTGCCGTGTAGACGTGGTATTAGAAACGTATTTCAGACCTGCAGGGGTGACCCTCACATGCTACTACCGGTTTCTGCTGCTTCTCCAGTTGTTAAGGGTACTGACACAGGAGTAGGAGGATGTCCAAGCAGCAGTCCTTACTCACCACTTAAACAGGTTTCTGATCTTTGCTACACCCCCAGCCTTGTATTAGGAGGCACTGCTTGACAGAGACTAACCAAACCTATTCCCCTCTTTCTGAGGTAAGAAGTCTCTTTGTACTTACCTGAAGTAAGACTTAAGATACTGCACTTCACTGCTAAACCTCGTCTCCTGATTGATTAACCGAAGACGCTTATTGCCGCAAATGCCAGACAGGATGAGAGGAAGGAAATGCACACAGAAACATGCCTAGTGAGGGTCTAACGATGCGTAGGAGATCTGTGCTAATTCTAGCAATGATTTCTTCTCAAAAACCGAGTCGTCTACTTCATATATGAATGTGAGGATGTTCAAGGACATGGACGATAATGAAAACATTGCTGAGTCAGCAAACAAAACGTGCTGATCAACAAAGTGATGACCAGCACAACAGAAAGATCAATGAAGGCCAAACTATGTATGATATAGTTAACTTTTATTTATTCTTCCAGCTGTTTGTCCAGTCTTTCCAGCAAGTTCACAAAAAGTTGAACTTTGAATCCGAAAGATTTGGTATTACTTCTAGCACAGTGGATTACGTACGCAGATGAATAAAGGCTTGACTGTAAGTTTGCACTTTAAGGACCTTCGGAAAATCATGCATTAATGGGGCTTAGTAACCAGAGACTTACTGCATTCTTTCAATCAAAATTATGACAGAGTAGAATTTAGGTTTTTCAGTATGTTCAGAACATTGATGTTTTTCTCTTATGTTTTGTGGTTCTCATAAACCAAAGAAACTAGCCTAAGTCTGACTGCTCATTTTAATTGCATATATCACATAATAGGAAAGAAAGCACTGAAAGTCTCATTGCCATTAAACTGGCCACAATGGGTATTATCACAAAACAGGAGATAACAGAAATAACTCCAACTTATTAGATTACAACTTTCGTGGCTAAACTAAGTGCCTTCCAACATATACTTGATTCGATATAAAATTATTCAAACTAACTCTCTTTTCCAATGTAGTATTTATATGGTAATCTTCCTTCTGGAGAGAAGAGTTCACTTATTTCGATGGTTTCCTCCCAATACCCCATTTGTAGTGCCCCAATACATTCTTCTGAGAACTATCAGGAAGGGCTCCATAAACTACCGTGCAGGTCAAAGAGCGCAGGGTGGCTTTGAAATAAAGAAAATGTTCATTAAATGTAAGAAAAATGGCTTTTCTTCTAATTTGAAAATTTATAGGCTTGCAGACTTTATCATAAACACAAATAGTCCAGTTTCTCCTCAACTTTTCTACCTTTTTCTTTTTTTTTTTTTTTTTTAAAATACTACCAGTTGTAGCATGACGTAAAATTAGACTGAAACCATCAGTTCGTTTCCATACATGCTAGTGAAAAGTTGGAGAAACTATTGAATTCAACAGAAGGAATTGCTGGTTTAGGCTTTTTATATCCTCAAAGTCTTTTCCTACATGGCTTCCAAAACTCTTAGTCCTTTAATAATAAAGCAGTCGCTTTGTCCAAAATTACTAGGGACTGAGGTGAAAATGCCTACTATTTTTGGCTGAAAATGCCTACTATTTCTGAAGAGCAGACCTCCTTTTGAAATGTTTTACAATCGCTAGTCTTTGAATCATGGTAACTTCTGAAAAGATTAAAAAAAAAATACTGGTGCCACTTGGACAATCAGGTATATAAAGCAAACACTGTGTTCATGGGGCAATCACTACAACACTGAATCAAACACAAGGTTATAAAATGTAAGATTCCAAGAATCTACTGAGGCAACTTGAAGGTTTGGTTTTTACCTTTTGAAGATGCTAGAGATTATTTCTATCAGATTTTGAACACTGTGAGAACAAATGTTTTTCATTAGCCATCCTTCCTTCTCCCACCCCATTCACAAGAGTTAGCTTATTCTTGAGTATGTGTGTGTGGCTTTGACTTTTACCTAAAGAAATGCAGATGTGAGATCACCCCAGTATACCAAACAATGCCTGTTTTCAGTCATTTAAGGTTGTTCAGTTATGGTTTTGCTATTCACATAAAACCATTACCCTCCACATCTGCTGTAAGTCTTGGTTTGCATGCAAAAGCCTAATGCAATGCCTCCACCGAGGGAATTCAGGCTCAGACCTTTGGAGCCGTTTACAGCCCTCAGATAACGCAGCGAGAGTCCCAAGGGGGTGGGTCACAGGACAGAATATGCCCCCTCCCCCACAGGTTTGCAATAAGGTTTCTGATTTTGTCTGCAGCTTAATTTCCAGCCAAGAACTTCAGTATTAAACATAAACTAAAATTTTGCCTGTAAACTAGCTAAAAATACCTGTAGTTTCTAGAGCCAAATTATTTGCATAATTCTTAATTATTAAGCTTCACTGCTCAAAACCCATCTACATTTTCTAGGTGGACACTCCTCTGGAAAGCACTATTTTTAATGTAAAATAACAAGTTTTAGAAAGGGTAGGAGAATGCTGCCAATCAAGTAATTTGATGAGATTTCATTGCATAAGCAGACAGTGGTGCTATAGTGAATAATTTCAAATTAAATGTTTTCCAGTGCCACTGTATCATCTGCATACTATTCATTTAGTTCCTTCTATTTAGCAGAAGTAGGGCACATTTTCCATATGCCGTTTATAAGCAACATACACTGTTAATTTTATTCCTTACTGGAAAGTACCCATGTCTATTTACAAATTAATTTGGGAAGTGACATCGTGACAGTTAGCCCCAAC
>VYZW01053441.1:0-10165 GCA_013401315.1 Balaeniceps rex
TGCTTAGTTGCCGACTGGGGCTAAACCACGACATCATGTAATGTGGCGCATTTCTTATATCTACAGGAAAATTTAAAAGCCCTGTTAAAATTCCTGACTGTAGAGAATACATTGAAATGCACACTTTTTCATACAAAGTAGTAAAATGTTCTATTACATTAAAGTTTAATTTTAGTGGAAGTAAAAGATTATGGTATTTCAGTTCCTGTATTCATTCACTACATTTTCAAATGAAGAGTTATTTAAAATACTTAGGATATTTTAGTGTTAAATTATATATTTTCTTGGTAGTTTTGAGAACAAATGAAGAGCTAATGAAAGGCCGAAAGTTTTTTGCATCAGCTAAAGAATAGCAATAAATTTTATAAAATACTGTTAGGACCAACTTACACCACTGATTCCTGATGCCACGGGGCTGTTTGGACAACTAGAGATTAAAAGCCCACAAAAATATGTATGTGCTTTCAATTCTATTGGGATTTATCAGCCCAACTGCTTAAAAACATGATATCTTGTCTAAGTTATGCACTGTCTGTTTATAGATTTAAAATATTTTATTAGACCAACAAATACAGTGTGTCATAATAGACGAGCTTTTAGTTACTTGAGAAAGATACCATGTCTTTGAAACTTGTCAGACACATACAATTCAGGATAGATATCTAAGGGCAATTGAATTATCCCGTAGGTATGTTCCAAGATTAGTTTTGAAAAAATTGTTTTGAGCATTCATGAACTCAGAATTTCTGAGCAGAAATTCCTGTAGAGAATATCTGTTGGCTTTTCAGTTGCTTTTGTGCAGCTGAAGTCATACAGCAGATTCCATAGTCTGGTGCAGGAAGCCTCCCTCACTGCTATTGCTTTGTCAGAAGAAACTAGTTTTATGTGTGAACCTGATGCAGTATTATTTATGTTAGCGTACCACAAAGCATACTGTAATTTTTTAACTCATTATTGGAAAATACTGAGCAGCAGGAATAGCAGAAAGAAACTTCTATGTACTGACCATACCCACTCCCCCCACAACCTCCCTGCACTATTTGGGAGGGAGATAGAGGAGTCTGGAGTGAAGGAGCAAAGTTGAGCCTGGCAAAGAGTAGAGGAAAGGTGTTGTTTTAATGTTTGTCTTTCTGTTTCTCACTACCTGAATCCATTTTAATTGGTAATAAATTAATTTTCCCCAAGTTGAGGGTTTTTTGCTTGTGACAGTAATTGGTAAACAATCTCCCTGTTCTCTCAACCCATGCAGTAGGTTTTTTTTTTCCTCTTTCTTAAATATGTTATCACAGAGGCACTACCACCATCGCTGATCGGCTCAGCCTTGGCCAGCAGCGGGTCTGTCTTGGAGCTGGCTGGCATTGGCTGTATCGGACATAGGGGAAGCTTCTAGCAGCTTCTCACAGAACCCACCCCCGCAGCCCCTCTGCTACCAAAACCTTGCCACACAAACCCAATACAACCTACAAGATTTCTCATCCTACTTTCTCTCCCTCTCCTGTTGAGGAGGGGTAATGAGTGTGCATTTGGGTGGGAGTTTGACTATTAGCCAAGCCTATCCCACCACATTTATAGACCATGATATTAAAAATACAGTTAGTCCGTGATTGAGAATATCATGCTCATAAAATCTGTCATGTTTAAAAATAAGGAAATTTGAAAAAAATTATATTTCTCCAAACTTTTTCACCATAGATTTCTATAATGTTCCATGCTATTGTAAGAAGTGCAGCTATAGCTGATCATAGATTAAGAATGCTTGCATATTCTTACCAATGTATTAGTTTTGAGTAATAAACTTCACTGTCACCACTAGGCTCACTCATGCATTTTGTAGAAGGAAGATTATTTTCCAATGGTAAAGAAAGTCTCCATGTTTCACTTAAGTATTTTTTTTTTTCCCTAGGGGAAGGATGTCAGAGAGTAAAGGCAAAGGAGAGATTAATTTTCTATAGTCAGCATCTACAAAACATTTAGTCTATTGCTATCAACCTCATTGTTTAAGTAGATTGCATAAGCAGTTTTCCAGATGTTTAGCATTTTTTTTATTACCCGCTCTTTCATGTTTTTCACAGGTTTTAACTACACCGTGAGTCTGCCATTGACTAGCATGTAATTTGGAAGGTTTCACTTTGGCATTTTAAAGTGGTATATCCCTTTCATGTGTTCAGAGGAAAGTATACCCGAAAATAACACATTAACAAATTAGAAATAATTGTTGCAGTTTGTTTTTTTGAGTTAATAATTTTTTACTATAACTCCATTAGCATAGAATGAGCAAACATGCTGGCCTGTGTGCCTGCCTGCCTCTCTCTCTCTCTCTTTTTTACTCAGTCTTTTCTTCCCACCCTTCTTCCCTTTCTCCCTTCCTTCCATATTAAAGATGAATCTATGTTAGTTTATTCAGAATGCATATAATGTATGAGAGAGCCAAAGGTAGCTTCTCTACCTTGGGTTAATTCAGAATGTTGGAAAGTTGTCTAACTGTAAGGAGAGGTCATTTATATTTCATATTTTAATTTACATTATAATTTGGAACAGAATCAGATTGAGAAATATTGCTAACTTGTGCAAAATGTAGTTTTCATTTACTGAACAGTTTTAGTAAATCGCAGCTGATGTTTATCTTATCTGCAGTCAATGAAAAACTTCAGTCAGTATGATCCCAAAGCTGAGTTAACCTAAGTTCTCTAAGTAGTTATAGAGGGAGGGAAAGAAAGAGATAGAGAACAAACCTGCAGGGTTCCCAAGGTAATTATCTTTCCATCCTGAAATGCAACCTAGAATACCATCTTAAACTTTTAAGATCCTAACTATAGGTGAGATTATAATAAAAGGTGGGCAATTTAATAGACGTCTTTTCTTTGGAGCCTCAATCTGTTCTGAATATAGAATTCAGATCTTTTTAATGCTACCTATATTCTATAGCTATCTGGGAAAAAATCCTGCATGCAACAATATATTATGCAGGATGGAATATGAGAACGTAATGCAAAATAATATCCTGACATTTATAAAAGTAACATTTAAGCTGAATATAAAGAATAATTACCTGGCCAAGACAATTATTTATAGGAGAAGCAATCGCCTAAGTTGAAAGCCTCAATACCTAAATAAATTGAAATGATATTAAAAACGTAATATTAAATGAAAGAATTTCTACTAAATGGTTACTAAATGGTTACATAAATACCTGAAAGCTCTAACATTCATAATCACTGTAAAATAAGTATAAATTGTTTTTATCATAATAGAGGTTGTGATTTTTGTCATAAACCCCCAAAATAATAGCTAATAATATCCCAAAAAGTATAAGAATGAGAGACAATACCCAAGGAAACTGTTAACCTTACATATAAATTATCTTACTTACAAATAAAACAAAATAAGTTATATCAGATGGAAGGAAACAGGAATTTTTTAGTGTATCTTCTAGAGTACTTATTTTTAATATTTTTTGCCATATAATTATGTTTTCAGGGTTTGAAAAGTATGAATAACTAAGGTATGAATCTGCTTTCTGAAAAAATAATTGCTCTTAACAATTCTCAAGGTTTTTATAAATAATGTAACTGTTCTCAACTGTAATGCAAACAGGTTGAAACATTGGAAGACTATTATTGTAAACTACAATTATGCGTTAAAATAATGTTACTATGCCAGTTAACATATTAATTATCATTCAGTAATTTATATTCTAATATAACTAAACCCAAATCTCTGTCTTGGTAACTGCCCTCCAGGTAGTTGTGGGCCATTGTTAGATCATGCCTTAGCCTCCTCTATGCAAGATTGAAGAAGACCAGCTCTCTCACTTGTATTTATGTCCTCTAGGCTCCAGGCCAACTTGGTAACCTTCTTTTTCTCCATATTCCTTTTGATCAGGGGACTCAAAACTGGACACAGTATTCCAGGTGCAGCCTCATCAGGGATGAGGAGAGAAGAATAATAACTGCTCATTCTGCTGGTCATACTTCCCCTAATGTAGCATAGCAGGGCAAGATTTGCTTTATTTGAGATAAGAGTACACTGTGAGCTCATATTCAGCCTAGTGTCTGCTGTGTCTCCCTTGTCCTTTGCAGCAGGACTGCTGTTCAGCCAGGTGCTTCCCAGATTCCCCTGTTGGTATGTAGCCCTATTCCCTCCCAGGTGCAACTTTTGCATTTTTGCTTGTTCAACTTCGTGAGGTTTCTATTGGCCTAACATTCAAATTTATCACAGCTTCTCTGGGTTGATGGTCTACTATATGGAATATCAGGCCTTTATTTCCCTCACATTTCTTATTATTCTCACACTTGCCAAGGGTGCATCCTCATGTTGATGAAGATGAGGTAGTCTGCTATCTACTGCCTGCCTATGGGCAGCTAAGCCATTGATTATTAGTATTTGATGCTCCAAACTCAAGGTATTCACCTAAAATTCCTAATGTTAGGGTGGATTCAAGGCCAAACTCACTGTATAGAGAAATCATATATTCCCGATCCAAAATAGATTTCTTTATATTTTTATCACAATTGGTAATAAATGTCTCTAGCCTACAGCCAATACCTGCTCTTCCTTTATAGAGTCATCAGAAAGGGTGTTTATATAGACATCACGGTAGGTCTGAAGAAGACCTACCAGGAGTATTGAGGAAGGACTGCAGAACTGAAAGGAAGTTTGACCTACAAACTCTTGTTGACCAGAAGTCTGTGAGCTAATCAGAAGATAAGGCTCTGGATCACATGCATCTGCAGACAAGATCACTGACTTTAAGATTCAGTCTGATCTTATGTTCCTTATTATCATTATCTTTCATCATTGCCACAATATTTATGCTGTTTCATTGACCTTTTTGATTTTTGTCCAGTTATGAGCTATGGAAAGAGTAGCTTCTGCTTCTTATATCCATGACAACAAAACCCAATGCAATAAATGCTGTTTATTTTCCCCAGGCATGCCTGTAAAATGTAAATCCTCCTCTTATAGTTCCCTGCTCATTTATCCATTTAAAGCCATGAAGCTACAAGAGATGAGACTAGTCATAGAGCAGCTGGGTGTTAACTTTTCTCATACATTTCACACAGTCATGTGTCCTTGGAATTTGATTCATTTTCTTTACAGCACTTTGAAATATCTTTTTAGAAATTGCTGAAAAATAGGCCAATTTATCTGAAAGACAAAATTGAGGAACAGAGAGTGTTTTGGAAATTTAAACTTCAGTACATTGTGAAAACTACAATAAACTCTTTGGAGAAATAGATTCATCTGCTCTTAATTCTTACATGCTCAAATAATAAAAATAATATCTCGTATTTGACATACATTCTGGACACTGGCCAGGAAGATAATAATGAGCACAGAACAAAACATTAATTATTGCTTGATTAAAGCTTTCTCCTTAAACTCGCAGTAGGTGTACTGAGTTAGTCTACGATGGGGTCAACTTTCTTCATAGCAGCCAGTGTGCTGTTCTGTTTTGGATTTGTAACAAAAATAGTGTTGATAGTACACCAGTGTTTTAGCTATAGCTGGAGAATGCTTACACAACATCAGGGACTTTCTGTTTCTCACTCTGCCCCACCAGTGAGTAGGCTGGAGGTGCACAAGAGGCTGGATGGGAATACAGCCAGGACCAGTGACTCCAAATGACCAAAGAGGTATCCCATATGATGTCGTGCTCGGCAGTAAAAGCTCAGGAGGAAGGGGCCATATTTCTGATTATGGCATTTGTGTTCCCATGTTAACTGTTATGCATGCTGAAGCCCTGCTTTCCAGGAAGTGGCTGGACATCTGCCTGCTGATAGGAAGTAGTGAATGAATTCCTGCTTTGGTTTGCTTGTGTGTGCAACTTTGTTTCACTTATTAAACTGTTTTTATCTCGACCCATGAGTTTTCAGCTTTTGCTCTTCCAATTCTCTACTCCGTCCCACTGATGGGGGAGTGAGTGAACAACTGGGTGGAGGCTTAGCTTCTGGCCTGGGTCAACCCACCACAGTAGGACAGGAAGATATTTTCTTTAAAATGTGCTATATTTAAATTTATTTAAGTAAGCATATTATAATAATGCAACAAAAAAAAATCTGATACTATAGAGTAAGATAGATGAAATACCTAGTTCTATAAATCTTTGTTTGGTGTAGAACTCAGTGGAAGCATTGCTGAGGAAGCTTTCTAATAATTCTTGAAAACAGACTTTAATATAGCCAATATAAAATGTAAGTGCTTTAGGGTATATATTTCAGGGTTGAAATTAAGGAGTGTATAAAGTGATATCTGGTTTTAAGAGGTATTTAGATTCACTTTTTATGATTTTTTTGTTCTACCGAAAGTTGGCTGTTTTCTTCTTTATAATCTCAGTTTACTCGTTACAGTTCCTTAACTGATGTGCATGCTTTCTGTCTGTAATTTCTTTTTTATATGATTTAATGTATTTTAATTTTGTTTTGTTTCTTCTATCCATTCTTTTTCCTATCCCTATTCTTCTTTAAAATAGAAATGTTTCCCACCATTACTTTTTCTCTTTTTTGTGTCATTACTTTTGTATTTAAATCCTAACTGCTACTAGTTAACAAAAACAATAGAGTCCAAAATAAGCATCGAATCATCAATGAGGAGCTTCAGGCATTGAAAATTAAATCAAAAGCAGAATCAAAAGCAAAATATGTAATCACTTAAGGCAACGTGACAAGAACTAATTAGTCCTAATGATTTTATTAAATATTTTTTCCAGATTAATATGCTAACAATAGTAAGGGAAGATATAATACATAGCAACCTGTGCAATTACAGTATCTACATATTGGATTATGAAATGGATTAAATGATGGAGTATGAGAATTCATGGAGATGGCCAAATGTCTTTATTTAAGCAGGAAGCATGCACNTTCTCATTGAACTCCAGAACTATTAGTTTTTATTTCCAATAAAGCTGACATTCTCATAAACTGAGTCCATTATTTGGTCTACCTACTGGTTTCACTCCATGCTTGCCCAGAGATAATTAAATCACAAATTAATGAGATCCATTAATATTGTACTCATCCAGTGTCCCCCAAAGTACTTCTACATATCTGAATTTTCTGCTACCCCACTTCCTCTGCCACTCCTCCCCCCTTATCCCCCACTGTTGATGCATTTCCACATCATTTGGAAGACTAAGACACATGGGTCTTAGCTTCAGTTGGCCGTGTTGATTTATATGATTTGGCATGATTTGGCAAGTCTATCCCCAGCCCCAGTTTTTGTCTCAGACTACTGCTTCTCATCTATGAGAAGTTTGCTTCTATACATGTGTAAATGTGAGTATGCATGTGTGTGCCCATGTACAAACATACATACATAAATAAATATGACCATATTTCTGCTTCTATCTAGATACAGAAATATCTAGGTAGCCATAATAACATTTAAGACAGCATTTATCTGTTTATCTTTCTGTATCCTCAGATTTCCACATCTGAGATAATTATTTGAGGCTCCTTAATTGCCAACAGAGAGAAAATAAAACTTTAGAGAGGTTGTTCACAATTATTTTTTTTGTTTTGAGCGTGATTATTCTCTCTTTAAGCCTGCCTGCTTCCTCCATTGACTAAAAAGGGTGTTTGAATCTGATACATATATCTACATTCAGTGAACCGTATCTGGCCTGGAAAAAGAATCCTGTGTGCAGACTGGATGCACCTTTTAATTGGCTAGATTTCCCTCTAACCTTGTCCTCTGACCTGCAGATTAAATATTTTGCCCTCAGGTGTCCTGGAAAGGACAATGCAAGAATATCTGTTGTAAATTTTTAAATGTAAGATGTAGATGCTCCGCAGGATACAGGCAGTTTTAAGTCATTTCTTATGGCTAAATATCACAGCTCNACACATGCATACTCACATTTACACATGTATAGAAGCAAACTTCTCATAGATGAGAAGCAGTAGTCTGAGACAAAAACTGGGGCTGGGGATAGACTTGCCAAATCATGCCAAATCATATAAATCAACACGGCCAACTGAAGCTAAGACCCATGTGTCTTAGNTACTGTCAAGAATAATCCTTTTTTATTCCTCAGGAGTATTGCAGCATATTTTGATCTTCCTCCCAGATTTAAAAATATGGCCAACAAGATGATGTGTAGCTATCATTGCAGGAGAGAAGTGTTAGCAGACAGTTCTTCCACGACAAAGCTGAGGAGTTAAACAATACTATGAAACTGAGCTTCAGGAGGGATTCACCTCAAGATTAAGACAACTCAAATTAGGTTTCTATTGTAGAAGTCTACAAATGAGCAAGATATCCAAGCTTCCATTGTAGCCAACAGAGGACACAGTATATTTGCCAAGAGGTAGGTGGGTTTTGGTATCATTTGGGACTCTTTAGGTCATCCTGCCTGGCTTCCAACTGCCTCTCCAGAAGGGCAGGTTTCCCATACATCATCTTTCTTACTTGCCTGTGCCCTGCAGTTTCTTGAATATTTTGTAGCATCTCAAATGGTGCCAGATGGCCATGTTTAAGCAACTGAACTGAGCCCGAAGTCTCCACTTAAGTGTATTGAATCACTCTCCAAGCTCCTTTGAATGAACATAATCTTAAGAGCTCTGTCTTTGAATCTGAGCTGTTTTGTTGTTCTGTATGAAGCAGTTAAAAATCAATGCAATTATTAACATTGGTATTTCTTCTGATTTTAACTGTATCAGTGAATGCTTTAGGAAAACTAGATTTCTTAATAGCCGTTGTCAGTATACATGGAAAAACCAACAGTTACCTTTCTGTTTTCCTATTGGCCTTAAAGTTACTTATCTTAAATTTTGAAAAATGACATAACTGTACCAACTATAACAAAGTAGGAGGGAAGCAGCTGCCCTGCCACTGCTTCAAAGGCACAAGGATGATATGTCTCTGGAGGAAATTTGCAAATGGGCAAGTTCCTTTTCCAGTTGAGAGATTACTAAACTAGTTTAGGTGTTTTGCTTCATGACATGGTTGGAAAATTGTCAAATATGTAGAATATAGGACAAATAATAACCTTATAAGGTACAAATTTCACTAATAGCAGTTATAAATATTTTAGGAGAAAAATGGGAAAAAAACCCAAATTAGTTGATTTCATAACATTAATATGTTACTTCAAAACATACCATATAACCAAAGAAACAAGACTATGGTTTATCACTATTCCTCTCTGCTGGCAAACCAACAGGTCACTTTGGCTATAAATCACTCTAAACCAATCTAATAACTTTGTTGTTTGTAGCATTCTAACTACCAAAATATTTAGTCACTAATGCTATTAAACTATCAACAATTCCTAGTAATTAATGGTTTGCATAGCATGAAACTGTTTAAATACTTTTTGAAAATAGTTGGATATCCTTAAATTTTCTTACTCACAATTTCCACTTCCAAAGTATAAGTAATGTTCTATAAAACTGTTCCAATAACGTGTTACCAATTATTCAAATAATCACAACACATTATATTTTGAATTACTACTATTTTTAGCATACATTTTTCATAAATTGTATCAGTATATTCTTCTTCACAGTCATAAAGATTATTATGCACAGAGAAGAATACATGAGCTTCTCACACAGTTAGCTAGTATGCACCTTTGTGGAGATACTATGTCCAGGTTTAAGCACAAAGCAGATTAAGGACAATCTAGGAGAGAGCAATAAAAATCTTATAAAATATGAAGTATGAAGAATTACCTCTTTTCCTTTTTTAATTCATAGGTAAGAAAAATTAATGAGGTGCTATACATAAAAGTGAAAATTTTAGTTACTCTCCAAGTCCAGAGACAGCACTGTCAGACTCTATTGATCCAGCTACACTAATCTCATGAAATTTAATTAACATCTTTTTCAGTGGCTTTTGCTTGTACCAAAATGGCCGCGTAGTTGTGTTTATTATATGTTTGCCTTGACTATTGCAACAATTGAAGTGATATATTGTAATGATTTCTATCCCACATCCATGTCTCCTTTTCAATAAGTTGCTTATAACAGATTCTTCTGCAACATGTACTTAATAGGATAAAAACTGTAATTCTTACTGCATACCACTAAGTATTAAGAAGTTTGGATATTCCACAGAGAGGTTTAAAGAGAGGTCAAGCTTTACAACATCTCTGAAGTGCTTCGTATAACTGAGTATCAGACTTGGCAGGAGGTGAGAATATTTTATAGGAAATAAATAA
>VYZW01053441.1:23975-59282 GCA_013401315.1 Balaeniceps rex
AAATTAATTGCTTGAAGGTAAATTCCAGTTCGGTAGGATTTTTAAAAGCTCTTTGATGGCCTAATTCACAAAAGTCAATGTGAACAGAGATAGGTTAAGACTGAGGGTTTTGAAAAGGTTAATTACTTAATGAGTTGTTAGAAAACACACAATGAGACAGTGAAAGAAAACATCAATATGCCTCTATTTTTCTGATATGATGGAAGTAAATCAGCAGCTGAGAGCTATAATAGAGTCACTGTCAGATCTATATTAAGAATCAAATGGCATTCATGTTTGAGTTAACATAATTAGACCTTACTGTTCATTTCAATATTCTGTTCATTTTCCAATATGCAAGACAGTAGCAGCTGTGAAAAACAGATCTAAAGAACTTCTGAAGCTAGACACAGTTTCTGTCATTGTAGAAACTAGGTAAAATTTTATCTGTGATATTATCAAATTTCAGGAAGAAAATATTCCTTCAGTTTTCTAGTTTTATATTGAGGAGAAATTTCAGTGGTTGTCAATTATGTCTTTAAGAGAATGAGTCATACTCTGTACTCTGGCCAATTATTATTGGAAGTATAAATGACTGATTTAATTATATAAATTAAATTTATATAATTTAATTGGAGTTGGAGGCCGGTCACGAGTGGTGTTCCCCAGGGCTCAGTGTTGGGGCCAGTTGTGTTCAACATCTTTATCAATGAGCTGCACGAGGGGATCGAGTGTACCCTCAGCAAGTTTGCAGATGACACTAAGCTGGGAGGAAGTGTTGATCTGCTTGAGGGTAGGAAGGTTCTACAGAGGGACCTGGACAGGCTGGACCAATGGGCTGTGACCAATTGTATGAGGTTCAACAAAGCCAAGTGACAGGTCCTGCACTTGGGCCACAACAACCCCATGCAATGCTACAGGCTTGGGGATGAGTGGCTGGAAAGCTGCTTGGCAGAGAAGGATCTGGGCATGTTGATCGACAGCCGAATGAATATGAGCCAGCAGTGTGCCCAGGCGGCCAGGAAGGCCAATGGCATCCTGGCTTGTATCAGGAATAGTGTGACCAGCAGGCCCAGGGAAGTCATCCTTCCCATGTACTCGGCACTGGTGAGGCCGCACCTCGAGTACTGTGTTCAGTTTTGGGCCCCTCACTACAAGAAGGACATTGAGTTGCTGGAGCATGTCCAGAGAAGGGCAACGAAGCTGGTGAAGGGTCTAGAGCACAAGTCTTGTGAGGAGCGGCTGAGGGAACTGGGGTTGTTTAGTCTGGAGAAGAGGAAGCTGAGGGGAGACCTTATCGCCCTCTACAACTACCTGAAAGGAGGTTGTAGTGAGGTGGGGGTTGTTCTCTTCTCCCAAGTAGCAAGTGATAGGACGAGAGGCAATGGCCTCAAGTTGCACCAGGGGAGGTTTAGATTAGATATTAGGAAAAACTTCTTCACAGAGAGGGTTGTCAAGTATTGGAACAGGCTGCCCAGGGAAGTGGTGGAGTCCCCATCCCTGGAGGTATTTAAAAGACAGGTAGACGAGGTGCTTAGGGACATGGTTTATTAGTGGACAGGTATGGTTGGACTTGATGATCTTAAAGGTCTATTCCAATCAAATAATTCTGTGATTCTGTGATTCTGTAAATAGGATGATTCTTTCCAGCTTGTACTGATAATAGTAATATCAAAGTAATGCCTAGATATCGCAGTATGAGATTGGTCCAGTGTGTTTAGTACAATGCATATGTGTGAAAGAAAGAGAGAGACAGACCGTCCTCGCGATTTAAACCTATGAGAAACTGAGAGAAGATACTGTAAGAGCAAAAGTTATATGGGACCTGAACACCCAAATGCAATTGGAAAGGTACTTCATGGCAGATATTATCCAGTGCAGATTGTTAGTGTCAATTCAAGTCTTTTCAACGCTGCAGAGAAATAGGAAATTTGCTGCCCTCAAATGTTAGGGGGCGGTCATTGTGCTAATTCTTTTCTACAGAAAAGAGATGGAAAAGGGGATCAGACTCAAAGAGCTGGTACTTGCTCTTCCAGCTGCTCTGCAGTGTGGATTGGGTGTTTCTTCAGAGCCGAGTGGCACACTTTTTTGTAGTTACCATCTCATACATTTTCACTGGTGGAAGCAGAAGTGACCTATAGGCCATACAGAAGTCAGCCATGTACTTCATCAACGTTACATGCTGTGCCTCATCATACATCCACCAACCCCATGGAATAGGATGACAGCTCTAGATAACAGCTATATACTCTTCATGACAACATGTGAGAGCTGAATATCTCTCCCTTCAAATTTAATCTGGATAAAGCAGGAAGTTATTTACCCATTTGTGGAATAATAGCTGAAATTACTTTTGTTTTTTGGTTCTGTCATGCAGAATTTTATTTGTCTGTTTTTGAAATAACACTACCCATTAAATTGTATTCTTAAGCAATTCTCCATTTGTTTATGAGTGCAAATTGCTGATTTTTAAAAATGTAGTACTAAATCATAGTTTCCACATACTGGTGCAAAACTAGAAGCAATAAGAATGTACAATGAAATATTTAAGGCAGAATTTGGTTGCATAATGCCAAAAATCTCAGTGTTTGTGTCTGACAGCATAATCTTCCATTTCCCAAAAATAAGTGGGAATAATAAGTGGGAATAAATGACAACAAAGCATCAAAAGTAGGTAGAAGAGAAAAGAAAGTCTTTGAAATGCTTTGAAATGTTCACAGGAACTTTATCTAGAACTTCCAAATACTATGTTGACGAAACACAGTTACTAAAACCCCAAGAAAATATAAATAAATAAAAAATTGTGTTAACTTTTATTGAAAAACGGATCAGTACTATTTTGCAAAAGGAATTATGCTGAAATGGAAACAAGGTTATGAAGAAACCTAATCTGAAGCAAACTGATTTTCTGTAGTTAAAGAATCACATACGCTGGGAAAATGCCAGCAGCTGCTTTGATGGAGGGGATGTTATAGCTGTCTAATTCTCAAAGTGACAAAATCCCAGTAATCCTTATAATCCTTAAAATATACTGCAGATATTTTTGGCAAAGTTCCTAGTTTCGAATGAGTGCATTATTATGAGTGGTGAAAAATTTTTGTATTAACCGGTCAGTTAGATGCTTAAGACCAGAAAATAGAGAGCAGATATTTTGAAACAGTCTTCCAATAAAAAACAAAGAAACCCCAAAGAAACAAAAAAACAGACAAAAAAATCCCCTAACAAAATCTCAGCAGGACTTTATGTGAAACACTGTAGTGTTTACCTTCTTTAATCTGAGAACATAAGTACAGAGAAAGATGTTTCGAAACTAGTTGATACAAGTTGATTTGATTAATAATTAAATAAATTGTACCAGTAAAAAACCTCATTCTAATCTTCCTCCACAAGGTAAAGGCCCCTGTTTAATACAGATATTTATGACAAGTCAGTCTGAACTGTGGATATTCAACTTTACAGTCTTGAATTATATACTCAGAGCTCAACTGCAGCCTCTCAGGGCTGCAGCTGCCAAATTGGATGAAAAAATAGCTGTATCTAAAATCAAATATGAAGAACATTCTAAAAAAACATAAACACACATTCAGATATTTTGATATCAATTTTAAGAAAATTGCTTTCACATTGGGAGGGAGAAATGGGAGGAGAGCAAAGTTGTTTATTTGAAAGGTCTTTTAAAACAACAAAAATAGAAGAATGTTATTTACTTCTCTACTGTATTCTCTGCACCAGAAAAGTTACTCTGACAAAAATAGCTGTAGTGATTACATATAATAAGATGGAATAGATATATCTAGTAATTAGAAGTTATTAATATTAACTGTGGCAGTTAAGGTGAAAAACTATTGAATTACTTATTTACTTGATTTGAAAATGACAGAGGCCAAAAACTGCCTGGAACTTCTAGAGCACAGTCTTGCTCTGAGAAGGATTGGTGACATTAATACTGCTTGAGTGCCATGGGTTGCAAGGCTCCCCTAAGATGAGGAATCAGACACTCTAAGTGCCTTTGCAGAGATCACTGAAAGTCATCTCAGAGAATTATTTTGGTTATCTGCTCTTTCTAGAAGTCATGAAAGATCTGGTGTAGCAAGGTCACCAGAGCTCAGTGTAAAGGCAGTGAAAGAACTCCCTAGAGCTAGAATTACAGCAACAATTAAACACAGCAAGTGTTTTAGCCTGGGGGTCACTCTCCAGTCCACTTCTTTCTGTGTAGATATATTTGCAAGTAACAGTGACATACAGAAAATGGGATCCACAAACAAAGTGCAAAATGTTCTAAAAACAGTATCAGTGGTTTATATATCTTCTGTTTTATTTCTGCTCAATTACCTGTTTCGGTTTTGTTGTTATTGTTGTTGTTTTGACCTATGTTATTTCTATTGCTAATATACTGTACATGACTGATAATTATTTGTGAAATCATCATTGACTCCTAACAAAAGAATAATGTCATTTAACTGTATGAAGTATCTGGCACCACAGGGAACCAAGAAAATGGTACATATCTTTTTCTTTTAAAGTGGAGCACATACAAATAATTTGGTAAAAAAAAATTTCTCTGTAAGTAAATAAGTAACTACCAAAATTGCTTTCCATTTTTCCTTCCTTTCCTTGCCTTTCCTTTCCTTGCCTTGCCTTGCCTTCCCTTCCTTTGTCTTCCCTTCCTTTGTCTTCTTTTCCCTTCCTTTGTCTTCCTTTCCCTTCTTTTGTCTTCCCTTCTTTTGTCTTCCCTTCCTTTGCCTTCCCTTCCTTTGTTTTCCCTTCCTTTGTTTTCCTTTCCTTTGTTTTCTCTTTCTCTGTTTTCCCTTCCTTTGTTTTCCCGTTTGTTTTCCCCTTTGGTTTAAGGAGAGTTTATCCTCCTTCTCTAGACAGATGTACATTAGAAGAAGTACCTTATTTCTATAATGTGTATATACACACACACTACATTTATATACATATACACACACTACATATGTATATGTAACATGTATATAGAATATTGTCCTGGTTTCAGCTGGGATAGAGTTAATTTTCTTCGTAGTAGCTGGCATAGTGCTGTGTTTTGGATTTAGTATAAGAATAGTGTAATAACACACTGATGTTTTAGTTGTTGCTAAGTAGTGCTTACCCTAGTCAAGGACTTTTTCAGCTTCCCGTGCTCTGCCAGGTGCACAAGAAACTGGGAGGGATCATAGCCAGGACAGCTGACCCAAACTGACCAAAGGGGTATTCCATACCATATGACATCATGCTCAGTATACAAACTGGGGGGAGTTGGCCGAGGGGGCAGCGATCGCTGCTTGAGGACTGGCTAGGCATCGGTCAGCGGGTGGTGAGCAGTTGCATTGTGCATCACTTGTTTTGTATATTCTTTTATCATTATTATTATTATTATTATTATTATTATTATTATTATTATTATGTTCTCTTCCTCTGCTGCCCTATTAAACTGCCCTTATCTCAACCCATGGATGATTCAAGACTGATGAACCTAGTTTTGTAATTGCATTGAGCAGTTTAGATGTTGCCCAAGAATACTAGCAGGAAGAAGCCAGGACTCCTGGTTCCCAGATGAGTGGCTCTACCAAATATTACCTCATGTATGCACATGTGCATCTTTCATCTCATCCTGTGACTTCGAAATTTTGGAAGCTGTATCACTGAGCAGCAAAAAAGTGCCTGGAAAAGATTCCCCATCCTTTATCTGGACAAGGCTATACCCTGATGAATTAGGAAATTCTCAGGGAAATTGGGAACTATTTTTTTTAACTCATGAGAAGGAATCTGAAATTAACTGGTATACCTCTTAGGTGAGTGTTTTGATTCCTAGACATTATTATTGCATTATTAAAAATGTGCAATGCATGAAGTTACACAGTTCCCCCCCTCACTTGAATAACGGTAGCCTAAGAGAGCGCTGTAGGAGTGCTAGTCCTCTTCATAAAAGTGAATTTAATCTAAAGCCATCTGACTCAAATCTGTTCTTAAATTCAGAACAGATACTATAAGGTGTAGCTGTGTTATTTTCAAGACTTTTCAGTACTTAGCAGTAGGGCTATCAGAAATGCACTATCTGGGAACATTATCATTCTCTAATCTTGAATGAACAAAGGTTCAACAAATTAATGTATTATTCCATTGAACTGAGGAGAGGCACTGGTACTATGAAGACTTTCAAATTTGTAATGCTAATTAGACAAACCCAAACCAGACTTAAACATGCCTCTGAAACAGATGACAAGCTAGGCTTTCCCAAATATGCAGTGTATTTCAGGGCATTCTCACTCCTTTCATTATGAGAAACAAAAATTCTACATAGTCATGGGTGACAGCTTGTAGCATCTTCTGTCCTCTTTTCAGAAATCGAATGCTTTTCTTTTGTTTTGTTTGGGTTTGTTTTGCTTTGTTTTGTTTTTTTTTTTAACAGTCGACCACAAAAGCAACACTCCTCCTTTCAATAGCAAGAGCCTTTTACCTCCACCCCTCTAAAATCCTAATACAGTTTCTCTGTCAGCCTGGGTTCCAGGTACTGATGGTCTATAAAAGTCATCTGCTTTTGCCCTCCACACTTTTTAGTAGAAATTATTTCCTTGGGCAAGAAAAGCATAAGACAAAGTTTGCTTAGTATCTTTATGCCTAAATCCTGGTATGATTGATCTATAATCACAGAGACTCGTAATACAGTATTGCTGTTGCTAGTAACAGGCCATAAGCTTTTTAGTGAATTTGCAAGGCCTCAAGACTGAGGCTTGTCAGGCTTACTCAGTCTTAGCTTTTCTTGACATGCCTGAAGTTTGTTTTATTTGGTTTAGCTGTGACAGCAATTTCCCTAACCGACCAGGTGTCTGAGTCTAATTTGTTTTACTGTTGTCTCCCTGTGTGTGGTGCAACTATACTTTTATATAGATAACAGTAACAAGCAGTTGTCCTATGCAGACTGACATTTACAACTCTGGCAAAATGAAGTAGCATAGAGAAATACAGGCCAGGTATGATAACAGAGGCCTTGGATATTGGAGACACAGGATGTGGTATAGAGAGGCACAGGCACAAGCTGATAAGAGATGAGACATGGGCTTGGCCCTGGAGATGCCACAGCTATGAACAACTAACCCACGGTTAGTTAAAGATAAGCAGACTGGGACCTGGACAAGACTGCTTTTAGGGGTAAAAAAGAGAACAAATAAATAGTATGACATATGCATAAAGCATCGTGTACAATAAACTCAAATACAACATGCAGCTCAGACCAGAAGAGAAAGGTGTAAAACTGTGTTAGCAAACATGTGAAAATGACCCTAGTGGATCCTAGAGTGATGAAAAAGAAACCATCAACATGAACAGCACATGCCAGAGGACTCCAGATGCCAACGACTAGATGTAATACCTGCCACACCACCAAAATAAAACCACCAGCCCCCTGGGGACTATGGGGAGCAGTGGAAGGGTGAGCATAACATAAGGAAAAGGATAGGAAAGAAGTGTGTGTATAACAATTTTAAGTGCATTATTATGCTTCTTTTTCTGTAAAAATTAGATCTGGATTTATAGTGATTCTTGAACTAGACTATCAAGATTTGTATTATACTAACAACGAATTCTTGTCTCTTTCTATATATGTGTATAAGGTTTGCTTCCTGTTTGTCCACAAAGGATATTTTATGAGGTTTGCTTCCTGTTTGTCCACAAAGGATATTTTGAGCATAATATTTATACCCTTTCCAAGTTTGCTTAAGAAAACATTTAAATACTAAACTTCTTATTCCAAACTATTTATTCCTTTGTTTTACTTTTTTTTTTCTGGCTTCTTACTCTCAACAACCACACTTTCTACCATCTTGTCTTTCCATTCATTTCCCGTAGAAATATGTTTTTCTTAGGATTACTTTCAGAAAGACCCTCAAAAGCCATTGAGAAAGAGAGCATAGATCTCCTTCTCTCCAGGTCTCTTCTTCTGAGTAAAAGAAAATACTGTTCTTCAGAATACCCAGTTTAGAACATATCTACAATTTCCTGGCATCTATACGTTGCTCCATTTTTGTCTTTTGAAACTGGAGTCCATTTTAAAAAGCCAGAAAAAACTTTATTGGTAATGCAAGTTACTATGAAATAAAGCTCCCAAGCATAGTTTATTTGGGAATTGTTAGTGGCAAATTCCAGTTGTTGCTGCACAAATGAGTACCAACCATGAAGCAATGGCAAGAGCACACAGCTCTACATCAAGCACTACACGTGGCTACAGGAGACAGGTTCTGTATCTTTTTTCTTTGCTCTTGTTACGTAATATTTCATTCATTCAAAACAATTCAAGTTATAACTTCACTTTCCTCTGTCCACCATCCTTCTGTCTATTAAGTAGGACCTCTGTTCTTACCCAGTCCCAACTCCTTAACACTTGGTGACCTATTCCACTCTTCTGCATACTTCTGCCACACTGATTCCACAGTTCAGACTTCAAAGAAATATCCACAGTGGTAGCTTTACAGAAACCTTTCTCTTCCTGTTTAGAAATAGATGGAAGTCAGTGTTATACTGTGCCTATGCACAGGCTTGGCAGATACAAGAGTTGGAGTCAGTTACTGGATCTCCTTGAAGGCAAGCAAAGTGCTGGAGGATCCGAAAGCTAGCCCCCTATCTTTGCCTGTGGGCAGGAACTGATCAAAGCCTGAAGCCAGTATTTGATTCTGACTGCACATTTTGAATCACAGGAGCTCTCTTCTTGCATTGCCTTCCCTGAGCTGACAGCAGAGTCAACTCTTGACTCTGCTACAGATCACTCTGAGGTTGTCTTAGTACCACTGGTATTACACATATGAAATGTAGGAAAACTCACCATAAAAACTGTGTTGATAATAATTGGCCATTGTAGCTCAGATCTAGAACAGTCAGACTTCTAAATGCCTGTATATAAAACCAGGATAAACTGAGAGTAAGAGGTAGATATCTAAATACATATGCACATGTTCTATCTTTTGGACTAAAGGAAAAAATACAAGGTTGGGTTCATTTTTTAATTTGAGGTAGCATAAGACAATAAAAACAGTGTTAGAATTTATATTATCTGAAAACAGCATGAATAATTAGAATAGGGAGGAAAATATTTCTCAAGTTAAAATTTTGGAGAAGATACATCGTATCAGCTTTACAGCGTATGACACTTAAAAGTCCTCTGTGAAAAATCAGTGCACAGGATTTCCGACTGTGACACACCAAGGTGTAAATGATCTGTGTTGTATTTTCATGATTATGTATTTATGTGGAATGAGGTAATTGAACAGATTTATCACTTCCCCAAATCATGAGGAAAATAAAGACTAGTAAGATTAGTTAGATTTTGTTTAATAATTCATGAGCTCATGCAATTTCAAGATCAACCATGAAATTAAGAAGCCTGTTATCTTGCTGTGAATTTTGCTTTGCTAGAAGGGATATTTCAATAGCCTCGCTTTTCCTTTAAATTATTTATTAATCATATGAACTCTAATTAAAACAGTAGAATAATGAATTACATGAAAATGAACAACTGTAAAAAAATAGTTCTAAAAGTTATAGTAAAACCCACAGCAATTGTTTTAAGGATGACTGCCAAACAATCATGCACACATATGAATGGTTAAACAATAATAATCACAAATGAGAACTCAAAAAAAAAAATCATTTGTATACCTAAAGTGTGATTTAGAGCCTACATTCAGAAGCATAATCCATCAAAGACAAATAAAATCTGATTAAGGGTCCAGGAAACTCAAATATCTGTCCAAAAAGCTATTGTGTCTCATGTTCTGCAATATGAATTCTGAGCTTCACTGCCTTTAAAGAACTGAATATCAAAATATACATCCTGCTTAAGGCTACTTGGGATCCAGACACTAGGCTTGTCTCAGTTATTTAATAGAGGTTACATCAGCTGGAAACGCAAAGGGTGGGCCAATAATTTAAAAGCTTGTTCTGAAAAAGTGTTTTTCAGGTTCACTTGTGTCTATGAAAATATGAAACTGCCTTTCCCCATCAAGTGTCTTAAATGCCAGGAAACATCTGTTACTTCTTTATTTTACATTGTGTCAATATAAAACACATTCCCAGGCAAGAAAAAGTCTGATTGTAACCTAGTTGGAAAGGAATTCCCTTAAGACTTGTGATCCAAGACTATAATCCCAGTTTGCCCAGTTGCTAGTTTCTGTTTCTGTTTTTATCCAGCTCGATATGAAATAAAAAAAAAAAAAAGAAGTCCTGGAAGAAACTGAATAGCAGATCCCTTGGTACTTACAAAAATCCTAATCTATAGGCTCAGCTTTCCCTTGTGTGCTGTATCCCTGCCCCTGCTCACGGCTGCTGCTGGGGCTGCCAGTGGTGCCCAGCCCTGGCACCAGCGCAATGTCTCAGGATGGAGGAGGAAGGGATTGTTTAACCTTGAATGTTGCACTCTTGGCAGCAGTGGTGACTCACTGGAAACTCCCCTTCCCTGCTTCTCCTGAGGAAGCCTGAAATGGTCTGTTAGAACCTAGAGGGACTTTGGAAGGGAAATACAACACCAAAGATGATGGGCAGGTATTAGAAAAGCAACAATTTAAACTTATTCATTAGGCTATTCTGAAAAAAAGAAATACATAATTTGGAACTTAGGACTGTTAAAAAATTACACTAACAATACATTTTCAGCTGCATATTTATATTATGGTCTCTTTGGCTCATAGTAGCATTTCAAGTATAACAGTACTCTTTTTCTGTCCTACACATTTTGTAATCCTAAATATACACTGTTCAAGCTGCTGTAGGAAAATCACAAACCCACCTAGGACACCCACAAGCTTACAGTTGGGATATTTTCCTGGTGAGTAAGAGAAAGAGATGCAAATCTCCTCAGTGAGATGCACATAAAGGCCAGGTCTCACCATCCATTTTTGGGCAACTGTTGTAATTATCATGCAAGTAGATTGCCTCTTCTGTGTTTAAATACCAAAAATTGCTGAATTTAAACTCTGTGAGAGAATTTAAACTCTCAATTTCAGTTTCATAAAGTTGTTTAGCTTTAGCTGCCAGATGAGGACTCAAAGTCATGCAAAATACAGTATTTCAAGTGTACTGAATACACTGACTTTGTGACCCCCAACCTAGATGCCTTTAAAGTATAAGATATGTCAACAATTTATTCAGCATTTTAGGGATTCAATTTATGGAGATCCCTATCTGAGTTCATTTTTTTGCAGAGCTGAGAAGACTGTGTTAATGTTCCATAGTTTACTTAGGTGTCCAGAAGTCAACCAGATTAATTTTGAAAGATATTGAATATATAATGCACACAGTTCTAAGAAAAGAAATAGCAGAAATTTGAAACTCATTAGAGCTTTCTTACATACAGTAATGGACATGGCTACAACAATGCTATGGTAACTACCTGGGTGACTAGCAACATTCAGTCTAGACTAGTCAATCCCAAACTGATGTTATAATTTGCTTACCTCACAGCAGCCAATTATATAGAATAATCTTGAAGTGACTACACAGCATGGGTAAAAGATAGCATTTTGGAGACTTTCTGATCTATCTATATATCTTTTTTCACTAGCTAAAATGAGTGATTGCTTGTGAGAGTATTAGCACAAATATCCATGACAGGTCTGAAACCCTTGCTTTTTTCTTTACATTTGTTTCATCCCTAATTTTTATTTTTCTAGGGATAGTCTTTTCATATTCTTGGTTACTATTTTACCCACAAATCTTTACCTCTCCAGAGAATTAAGAGCAGCTAATCAAGAAAACAAAACTAGTGAAATGACTGAGTTCTGAACATTCAAGGTCCAACTAACTTCAAAGGAAAACGATTAGCTAAAATGTTGAAGTGAAAGAAAACAAAACAAATAAAACCCCTGCAAACCTTAACCTCAGGAATGAATCCAGAAATAACACAAAGTGCGCTTCAGAATTCAGTGTCAGGAATCTAAATTATGTAGCTTTGTTAAAAAACTGTTAGAGAATCTGTGGTTATAAACCAATATCCCATAAATAGAAAGTTTCCAAAACCATAGAAGTAAATTAAAAAATTAAAATGACTGATGTATTTTGTATCTCATTTCTTGTTTGGTTTATGTTCATTTATATGTTTTGTTTGTTTAGCACAAAACACTGAGAAAAAAGGTATGGAATGGGGAAAAAAAGAAATACAAAGTCCCCCTCTTTGGTAAATAACATAAAATCATTCCTAAAAATGAGTTAAAAATAACTGAAATCATGGCATAGGTGGAAATATAAAGATGAAATGATTTTTCAAGAGAAAACAGATTTCATATTAATACAATCATGCTAAGAACAATACTTTCAAATGATTCTCAACCCTTTTTTGTTCATAGTTGAAATGCATAGATGTTCAGTTACTTCTTTAAGCTTCATAATTTAGTCTTAAATATGTGTTTCACAGGGGCAAAGGGTGGAGTCTGTAGCAGGCATGTGTGTAAGTAGGAGTAGGCTGCAATGGCGACCTGTGGGGGAAAGATCATAAGCTGCAGTGTGCCCATTGAAATGGGGTCCAGCCTGCCTTTAGACAAAGGAAAACAAGAGTGGAAAATATTAATTGTGCACCTAAACTTATCTATACTATACCCAACTTGATTTAATCAGAGAAACAATCAGGGCCCCTGTTCAAACATATTTAACAAAGATACTGGCAGCTGTTAGGGGCTGGAGAGAAATGCTGTGGGGACGTACTCCATGAAGTCTCTGAAGGCGCTGGGATCTGTGGGTGACCCACGCCAGCGCAGGGACACCCCTGTGGGACTGCAGCCCATAAATAACCCACACTGGGGCAGAGACACCCCTGAGGGACTGCAGCTCATGAGCGACCCACACCAAGGTAGGCACACCTCTGTGGAACTATAGCCCATGAGCGACTCAGGCCAGTCAGGGGCACTTAGGAATGGAGCAGCAGGAATCATTAAAGGCAGAGGCACATAACACCTCAACCTCCTACACTGCACATCACCTGGCTGGATGAGTCGGACAGACTGAGTATAAACTATGGTGAAAATAAGTAAAATTGAGACAGGGGAGAGGAGAAAACAAATGTTTATGTATATGTATGTGTGAAAGGGTATGTGCAAAGTGTATATTGGTGTTCTCTTTTTTTTTTTTTTCTGAATACCTTAATCAATGATCAGCAGTTTGTGTTGGATGGCAATAAATTAAGTTAGGTAAAATTCCCCTATTCTAGGCTTTTTTTACCTGTGACAGTAATGCATAGAAAATACATCATCACTTTTGGGTGGAAATTGCATACTATGACACTAATGTACACCTCAGTCTACAACCTATGGCTATCTTCACTTTATTAGCTTACATTAAATATAGAAATATCTTAAGGTAATCATTTTAATATGTGCCTTTTAGTAAACTAGAATTAACAAACAGGTAAGAAACCTTCAATGTAGAACTCAAACACATGTTAACACACTTGGTTACTTAACTACTGGTCCTGGACAGGGAATAGTACTTGACTAAACTTTCTAATAAAACTTTTTCACAAAAAGACCAACATTATTTTAAACTTTGCTGTAATATAAGTCACTAAAAATATTTTAAAATTTAAAATCTGGTTTATAAAGAGAGCCACTCATAAATTGTCAGTCTCTGTACATTCTCATTACATTAACCAGAACCAATGAATACATAATTAACACATTACAAGACTGAACTTTGTAATGAATTTTTAAATTATTTATTCATATAGTCTGTGATATTTATAGATCATATAAATTTTATATATAGTATTTATATATATATTTATATAGTAAAATTATATATAATTAATATAATTAAATATATATGTATGTGTTTACATATTTTATATATTTACATAAGTTAAACTATTATATATATTTATATGCAATTTTTTGTTTATAATTTAAATACATAGATAAATACACTTCAATTCAATATTTTAAAACCCAGCCAAATTGATTTGAAAACATGGAATTATAATATGATAAATTTAAGAAGTTTGACTCTTGTGCTTGTATTTCAACATTTACATGACTGTACTCTGAGATTAAATTGACATCAATCAAGTTTAGTGGTAGTACTTGGTATTTTAGAACACCAGAAGAGCATCTTAATACTTCACTTTTAAAGATCTTTTTTTCAAGGAAAAATGGCTTCTTTGAAATATTAAGTATTCTGAATAAAAAATATTTTGCAAAAAACTGTGTTGTCATCTTGAGGAAACAAAAAAAAATTAGATGAGAATTTCAGTTTTTCAAATTAAACATTTATTTTAAGAAGAAAAAGACAACATGGGTTTTTTGTTTGTTTGGAGGGAGGGAGGGAGGGTTTATTTTTACAATTATTTCTCTCAGGAGAATAAATTTTGTGATCACCTTGAGCAATAAAAGCATTTGACCAGCTAAATAATGACCTCACTCCTTTTACATATTAATTTCCAGTTATCTTGATCATTCTGTAATGAAATTTCCTTTTGACTCTTTGGGTGTCTATATATTTTCCTATCCACTGGGACATATAATTACACATTTTTAGCACTATGCAGCTTGCCTTCATGTACAAAACATCAAAGGAAGCATGTTATTTTTAAAGTGAGTTTTATCTGGAATAAATAGAGCTTTCAGTGTGACTTCAGAATGAAGAATACCAGACATATTATGATAATATAAACATGGGGGGATTCTTGTATTGTTTTTATGTGAACAGCTTCTGACTTTATTTTCTTTTGAACTGCACTTGAGCTGCACTTGATAACATTTTGTCCTGTCTTGACACAAGAACCACAACAAAAAGGTAACCTGAAGTACAGGCACAGCAGGAGGAGTCCATCTTTACTGTTCTTCCTGCAGGGTGAAATTTTCTTTCTGCTGCTAAACCATGTTCTTAACTGATGGTGGAGTGGAGGGGAAGATTCATGCAGGAGTGTACTGGTGTCAAGGCAAACTCCATTGTTATGGATTGTTATGCAAGTTATCCTACCTTTTGTGGCTGTATAGCTCTTTTGTCAATTAAACTTCTAATAAGTCTTTTAACCCTTGCTAAAGACAGGCAGGAATCTCTCTCAGCTAAGATCCTCCCCACATGCTGTTAAGAGTGTAAGGTTATTAAAGAGACTAATCTGTTAAACACATGCACAAAAATCCAAAGCTGTTCTCAGTGAACTTTAAACAACATTAGAAAGAAAAGGCTCTGACTATATAAGTCTTTGGCTTTCGCAGTACTCTCTTGATTTCTGTATTTATCCTGCTTCTGTTATGAACTGAGCTTGCAGCTGGCACTGAAGGGCAAAGAACAGAAAAGAGTAATTTCATGCTTCGTAATATATTCTTCTGATGAGTAGAGGCTGTTTAAACTCAAAGTACATTAACGAATTTCAGCACGATCCAGGAGATGCACAGACGAACTGACTGATGAGCCCAGAGATGAATTAGGGCTCATTTTCTTCCTTTTCATATCCCTTCACATTTTCAGGATTTATACAAGTTGCCACCTTTCCTTGATAGGTTATTAAGGCAAGAATTATTTAATGAATCTTAAAAAACCTTCACTACAAAATATACTTCGTATTTTACAGGATTCTTAGCATACTGCATAACACAGTTTTGTTAAAGATTTTTAGTCATTGCATTCAATGAAAGGTAGGCAATAGCTATCTAAATGTCTTAAAAATCTGTCCCATTGTCTTTGTAAGGTGTTACAGTTGTATCAGAAAACAAAGGCATGTGTATAAATATATATGTATAGCAAGCTTCTCCTTGATAGCAGTGATGACAGTGGGTTAGATTGTGATTTGGCAGTACCATATAGCCTAAAGTTATTTTAGTCATTTTCAGTCTGTCACTGATCTAATCATCCACTATTATAAAACTTCTCCCCTTTCATTGGGAAAGAGTAGATATAGAAACTTCATATTTTATCTAATGTTAAGGACATCTTTCCTTCTTCTCAGAAAACGAGCTGTCCATTTATTTATCCCGCTTAGTGCTTTGTATCTGCATCCTAACTTTTATCCTTGTCATACAAGGCTTTGTGTTTTGTCATGTCTGAACATGTGACTGTTAGGAGTATATACATGTTTGGAAATATATGTGCATAATGGTAGATAAATGTATTTAATGAAAATTGTGGATACCAACTCTTGAACAGCAAAAAGAAACTGAAGCAAGTCCAAACTTTTCTCCCTTTCTTGCAGCAAGAAAATTCTTTCCTAAATATAAAATTCAGTATTTCCTTCTACACACAATAGATCATCAATAGTGAGATCACCGATACAGATGATCAATTAACTTGATAGATAGGAAAGATACAAACTATCATATCTGTTATAGTAACTACTATGAGCATGACTGTATTAGGCTTTCCTAATTTAAAACACTTATTTCAGGCAGACATAACAATATTGGAGAATTCAGTAAAATATACCTATTATAATAATGACTCCTAGGCAAGACACAACTTCTATATGCAAGACTTGTGTAAGTAGGACTTACGCATGTTACATTCAAATACAAAAGGTTCCTATTGCTTGTGTCTAACTATGAAGACAACTCTGAATAGGACCCTCTAACTTATTTCAGTCTTTTATAGCCCATATTAAATTTAAATAAACCAGGAAATACCCGCTTTCTTGTTTGTCCCCCAGTCACTTGATAACTTTCTCTAAATTTGGGAACCAGTAGGCCATGATTTCATGTGGATAGAAAATTAGGTCACAAAACTTATAACAAAGCTTTCCTTTATCCTCCTTTTCTACCAGCTTCCCTACTGATGAAGATATCATCTTCACAGAAAACACCTTACCTCTGCTTAATTATTACAGGAAATTATTATCAATGTAAGAGATTAAATGTGGTGTGCTATCTAATTGGTAATGCATTTCAGCAGAGGTCCTGTAGATATCTGTCGTGAGATTAGTACTATTCAATTTTTTAATTATTTACTTAGATGATTGATAGAAATTGCACTTAGGAAAACTGTGTATGACCCCAAAACTGAGGAGGTTAAAAACACTTAAAAAGATGACATCAGTATTTTATCAAAGTTTTGGATGACTAGCCCCAAATCAATAGGACTACATTCAATAAAGTACTTGACAGGAGAAATCCAATACATAACTACAAAATGAGGAAAAAATGACTAAGCATCAGTGTTGCAGAGAAAAATATGGAGGTTATAAAGGACTGAAAACTAGTTTTGAACAGAAAAGGTAAATCTCATTCTGAGACAGACTAATAAGATTGTTGCATGTCGGGCAAAAATAATAATAGTAAATAGTAATAGTAAAAGAAAAATAGTTTTCTACTATCTGATGTTGGCAAGACTGCAGCTGTAAGCTGTGTTTTATAAGAACATAAAAAAAGGTTCTTAAATTAATAAAACAGTACTTTCCTCTCCTTTCTTCCACAATTTCCCTAATTGTGAAGATGTTCAGGAAGGAAGATACCCTATTATGTTGACTTTCAGGCACCAACTCTTAAGGAAGATATTAGAGGTCTGAAGGAAAGCAACAAAATGAATTTAGTAGAGGCTCAAGAAAACAGACATACCTATAAGTTTAAGAGAAGATCTAGAAAGACTCAAACAATGTGGAAAATGTTACAGGGAGACTGGTGACACAATTGTTCTCTTTAGTAATTTGGGTTATTAAGACAGTATGGGGTAGGACGAAGCAAAGCAAAATATTTTCTAAATACAAAGGTCATGAAATACTAAAAGTTTTTGAGATCTCCCTCTCTGGGTTTTTTTAAGAGTGGGTTAAACAAACAAAAGCCAAGTATACTTATCCTTCCTCACCAAATGATGGCCTAGATGTTTTCTGAAAGTACCTTCAAGACCCATATATTTATGGCTGTGTGATTATGATGGATCATATAATCTGTAAATCTGCACATGGTTTGTATGTTATACTTATATTATGCAAATACATCTGAATTATATTAAATTATCAGTTTAATGTGTAACTGCCGCATTGTAACTTGTAAGAATAGAACAGACACAAGTAAATCTCATCTGATTTCAGAAAGACCCTTTCATTGTCTTTTAGGGAACTTTTATTTATCTTCTTTTGACAGGAAAAGAAATAATAAATTCTAATTATTTTGCTATAGATTAATATTGACCTAGGATACATTAGTTATAAGACTGAATTTCTGAAAAGCAGCTACAGGTTTTAGCATTGCAAGTTCCAGTGAAAGTTAATATGTACTCAAGTTACCCAAGATAAGATTTATGTGAAATAACTGTACATCTTAGTCTACCAAGAGTTCTTCCACTGAATGGATGGTTATATACTCTTTGTGAGAGATAGCCAGGACAGGCAAGGCGGAGGGGTAGCGCTGCATGTGAAGGAGGGGTTGGACTGTACAGCACTTGCGGTTACGGACTACATGGTTAACAGCCTCTGGGTAAGGATTAGGGGAAAGGCTAATAAAGCAGATGTTGTTGTAGGAGACTACTGTAGATCACCCATCCAGGTGGACGATGTGGATGTATTATTACATAAGGAATTAAGGGAAATCTTTAGATCAGTTGCCCTTGTCCTTCAACTTCCTAGATGTTAACTGGGATTATCATACAGCAGACAGAAACAGGTCCAGGAAATTACTGAAGCACACTGAAGATAACTTTTTGATACAGGTACTAAGAGAGGAATGGGGTAACACCTGGTTGGCAGCCTGTCACTGGTTATGTTTCCCAGGGCTCAATTTTAAGGCCAGTTCTCTTCAATGTTTTTAACAATGACCTGGACACAGCACTTGAGTGTACACAAAGTTAGTTTGCTGACAGTACTAAACTAGGAGGAGCTGTTGATTCCCTCAAGGGTTAGAGAGGCCTTACAGACAGAGCTTGATAGATTAGAGTGCTGGGCAATCACCAATCATATGAAATTTAGCAAGAACAAATGCTGGATTCTGCAGCTGAGACAGTGTAATCCTGGATGGACGTATAGATTGGGGAACAAGAGGCTGGTATGCAGACCTGCAGAAAGGGATCTGGGGGGTTTGGTTGATGGTAAGCTCAGTATGAGTCAACAATATGCCCTGAAGGCCAAAAAGGCCAACTGTATCCTGGGGGGCATTAGGCACAGTATAGCTAACTGGTCAAAAGGATTGTCCAACTGTACTTAACATTGGTGCAGCCTCATCTCTAGTACAGTGTGCAGTTTTGGGCTCCTGAATGTAAGAAGGATATAAAATATTAGAATGTGTCCAAAGGAAGACAACAAAGGTGGTGAAAGGACTAGAGGACATGACTTATGAGGAGAGGCTAAGTATACTAGGTTTGTTCAGCTTAGACGAGACTGAGGGGTGACCTCATTGCTGTCTACAACTTCCTCATGAGGGGGAGTGAAGAGGGACGTGCTGATCTCTTCTCTCTGGTGTCTGGTGATAGAACACAAGGGAATGGCTTACAGCTGCATCACTGGATCAGATTAGATATTAAGAAAAAGTTCTTCATTGAAAGGGTGGTCAAGCACTGGAACGAGCTCCCTAGGAAAGTGGTCATGGCTCCAAGCCTGTCACTGTTCAAGAAGCATTTGGGCAATGCTCTTAGCTATGTGATTTAACTTTTAGGTTGCCCTGTGTGGAGTCAGGAGTTGGACTCAGTGATCCTCATAGGTACCTTCCAAGTCTGGATATTCTATAATGCTCTGATTCTAAATAAGGTATCCTAGAGTACTTTTAGAGTGAATAAAAGGAGATGAACTCTTCTAGGGCATGACTCATCTAATTCTAAATTAAATTTCTACATATAGTCATCCAGACTGTTCCTTAAAATGACCTGGCTTTTTTTGTTTGGGTTTTTTTTTGATCATTTACTATGATAGCATTTTAGAATTCCAGACAGCTCCATTAGAGATGTCTGAAGTTATGTCGGTTGAACTGTATCCTTAGTCACCTTAGTCCTTCAGCATTGCTAAAAAATCTTCTAAAAGGGAACGCAACGCACCTGAGGTCTTAATCTCCTTTATTAAAGTCAAGGACTTTGTAGTTTTCCTTTGGGAACAAGTTTTGAAATTAAGCCATGCTACCACAATACTTTTTTTTTCTTATGAAAAAGAAACTCAATTCAAATCATCCTTTCATTGCACTTAGAAGTTATTTTAGAAGGTTCCTTCATAAAGTATAATTCTTTACATGAAAAAGCTTATTTTGTTTGTAGTTCACAATAAATGAGATAAAAGTAATAGTCTAAATATAGGCTGTAAGTAGTACAATGAATTTCATAAACATGTTTTCAGCCAATTGTCTAAAAACCAGAGTAGGCTAGAAATAGGCTAAACCAAAAAAGCAAAAATCCACCCTCTATTCTTCTTCAAACCTCTTTTTTTTCTTGCCTTCTAATCAGTTTGTTTTATTTCCTAATAGGGAGTGCATTACACTGACATATTCTGCAATTGCCTGCATGATGTGACAATGTCTCTTGTTGACCTGAATGTAACTGCATAGACACATATGCCCTAAGCACATCCTGTTAGTGTCTTCTCCCTATTTAAAGAAATCTCCCTAATCGTCTATTATACTCCCTATACTATTATAATCTCCCTAATCGCTATGTATACTTTTATCATTTGAAATGTACATCAAATATTTGTTAGCAAAATCACATTTCATAAAAACAAACAGACCTAATGTGATGTGAAGACTCTGAATGAAATCTAATGAAGCAGAGAAAACCCAATAGTTTCATTCACCTCCCAGCTCTGAAAACATTTCTTGGTACTTTAACAGGGAACAGTTTCCATCAGTTGCACCAAAAAGTCAGCATATTATTAAGTTGTACATGCAAGACAAGCAAAATAGAGCCTAGCAAAAATATGGTTCCTCTGCTGAATAGAGCAGGGCATCTAGTGACAAAGGACATGGAAAATACTAAAGTATACAATGCTTTCATGAAGAAAAGATGAACTTGGTCCTTACTAGTAAGACTAGCCTTCAGGAGTCCCAGGCCTCTGAGACCTGAGGGAAAATCCAAAGCAAAGAAGACTCACACTCAGTAGAGGATTATTAGGTTAGGGAACATTTAAACAAATTGGTTACACACAAGTCCATAGGACCTGATAGGATGCACCCGCAAGTGCTGAGCAAGATGCTCGATGTCATTACGAGAGCACTCTTGATTATATTTGAAAGGTAATGGCAATTGGGAGAGGTTCCTGAAGGAGGAAGAAAGCAAATATCACTCCTTTCTTCAAGAAAGGAAGAAAGGCAAGAAGGAAGATCCAGGGAATGACAGCAAAGTCAGCCTCACTTTGATCCTTGAGAAGGTAATGGCGTTAATAGTCCTGAAAACCATTTCCAGACACATGAAAGACAAGAAGGTGATGGAGACCTATCCGTAAGAATCTATGAAGGGTAAGTCATGCTTAACCAACCCGATAGCTCCTATGATGAGGTGACTGTCTCAGTCTGTGAGGGGAGAGGAATGGATGTTCTTTATTTCAGCTTCAGTAAGGCTGAACATCTGTAACATCCTTTTAGATAAATTGATGAAGCACAGGACAGATAAATGAAAAATGAGACACACTGAAAACTGGCTGAACTGGAGGCTTAAAGGGTGGTGAGCAGCAGCACCAAACACAGTTGAGGCCATCACTAAGCGGTGTACCCCAGGCGTTGATACTGCAGCCAATGCTGTTCAACATCTTCATTAATGAGCTGGGTGATGGGACAGAGTGCACCCTCAGCAAGTTAGCAGACAACACAAAACTGGGAAGAGTGGTTGATAAACCAGATAGGTGTGCTGACATTTAAAGGAACCTTGACAAGTTGGAGAAATTAATTGTCCTGGTTTCAGCTGGGATAGCGTTAATTTTCTTCCTAGTAGCTGACATAGCGCTGTGTTTTGGATTTAGTATGAGAAGAATGCTGATAACACAGTGATGTTTTAGTTGTTGCTAAGTAGTGCGTACACTAGTTAAAGACTTTTTCAGCTTCCCATGCTCTGCCAGGTGCACAAGAAGCCCCTGGGGGGGAGTGAGCGAATGGCTGTGTGGTGTTTAACTGCCTACCGGGTTAAACCAGAACAGTCCTTTTGGCACTCAACGTGGGGCACGAATGGTTCGACATAACGACAGATCTGACCAGAGCGTGTTAAAACAAATTTGTGATAAGCATTCATGATATTAGTTTAATAGTCACTGGTCACAATGTTGATTCATTTGCTCTCAGAGTTGTTCTTGTTCTCAGAGTTGTGTTACGTAACACCTTACTTGCCATATGCACTCCCTGTGGTGCTCTTTACCACCTCTGGGAGCTGGATTAAAGTTATCGCTTTGCTGTACTGTGTAACACTGGCTTATGATACGATAAAATTATTGGTCATGACATTGTACTCAGCACTGCAGTCATCCCCGTACTTTGGGAGCTTTGGGAGCCATTTGTTGGAAACTACTAATAATTACACTTTTTACCTCTTCTCCTCGGAGAACCAATATATGGGGGAAACAGAGGGGGACACTTTTCCCCACTCCTTCACCATCCCTTTCTCCTTCAGGCTACTTACAACAGCTCTTGAGAATTTTGAATACCCTTGGGATGTTCAAACCAGCATGTTCTTATTGCTATGTCTCCTGAATGCGGTTCAGGTCTTGTTTAGAGTTAAACAACTAATTAAGAATATCATCTGGAGATCAACCCCTGCAATGGACACTGCGGTCACTCCAACCCCCTCAATGGGCACTGCGACCACTCCAACCCCCGCAACAGGCACTGCAGCTACTCAAACCCAGGCAAAAGGCACTGCGGCTACTCAAACCCCTGCAACAGGCAATGCAGCTACTCAAACTCTAGCGACAGGCACTGCGGTTGAACTAGAGAACTAACCCATGTCAGTATCAGTTGCCCCTATACAGAAGAAATACACAAGAAGATCAACTCATTTAGTAAGGGATGAAGATGAATCAGGGCCATCACGAGAAGAGAAGGAAGAGGCGGAGCTCATAAATGAGATGGTAACCATCCAATTCCTATCCCTGAGTGAGCTGCGAGATATGCAAAAATATTTCAGTCATCGTCCAGGCAAGCACATCGTCACCTGGCTGCTCTGATGCTGGCATAATGGGGCCAGTTAACGGGGACTGGAATTAGAGGGTAGGGAAGCCAAGCAGTTTGGATCCCTTTCTAGGGAAGGGGGCATTGACAAAGCTATTGGAAAAGGGACACAAGCCCTCAGCCTCTGGAGATGACTCCTGTCAGGTATGAATTAAAAGTATCCTTTCAAGGAAGATGTTATATGTCACCCAGGCAAATGGACCACCATGGAGAAAGGTATCCGGTACCTGAGGGAATTAGCTGTGCTGGAGGTGATTTATGGTGACCTGAACAACAAGCAGTTATTCAAAGATCCAGATGAAATCAGGTTCACACAACCCATGTGACTGTAGTTTGTATGGACAAATGGCTGTGTGGTGTTTAGCTGCCTAGTGGGTTAAACCACATCAAACATTAGGAATCTCATGAAATTCAACAAGTGCAAAAAAAGTCCTGTCCCTGGGTAGGAATAACCATGTGCACCATGACAGGTTGAGGGCCTACCAGCTGGAAAGTAGCTTGGCAGAGGAGGACCTAGCGGTCCTGGTGGACAGCAAGTTGAACATAAGCCAGCCACACAGCAAAGAAGGCACAGGGCTCAGCCAGGTAAATGTACTGACCTGGCCCTTTTTACATGTGAGCAGCCCCTTTTATACCCCTTTCTATCTACCCTCCTCTCTGTTCTTCCCTGCGCCCCTTCCCCTGTACATTGCCTCATCATTTGGCACTGTCCTACCAACCCTCTCCAACATCCTGGACCCTCAGGTTTGCATCCTTATCAGTTGCAAAGTCCCAGTTTGCCTGCAGTTTCTTGACAGCACATCAATTAGTGTGATTGTTGAGGATTGTCTCTTGTCTTTGTCTCCCTCATGTTTATCTTCACATTTTTGTCTCTGTGTTTTGTTTACAGCTTTCCCCTTTCCCTTAGTATACCACTTGGCAAGGTACTCCATCAGGTAATCTTACTGAAATAAACATTCCCTCATTCTACCTACCCTTACCAATTAGTGTGATTGACCAGTTTTGGTTCTCCTGTTACTTCCTTCCTTATTGTTTATAGGTCAGTTTTGTATTCCTGCATGTTCTTGCTTATGGCATCCTCCTTTTCTTATTACCCCCTTCTTTTTCTTGACCAGATTAAGGGAACAGACACTTTCTCCTTCCATACAACCTTACAGTCTGGATGCATGTTTCATTTCTGTCCTGACTTTATTTTAGGGTGAGATCCAGGTCCATTTCAGTACAAGACATATTCTGAAAGCATTCTCTGTTTGTGACTTAATTCCCCTAGGAAAGATGACATGCACACTTTACAAGGGACTGTGGTGTTTATGAGCCAGGTCCCTACTCTTGGTGATTGAGTGACAAAGACTAAACACACCTTCCCATCAGTCTACACTTAGGCTACAGAGCCTTCATACTAGTGGAATTTTTCTAGTACCCTCCACTAGTCTGAGCAAATGTCAGGAGGGTTACACAGAGTTTCTTCACAGTTATTCTCTACAGAATGATTGCTTTCTGGAACAGAGTCAGACCAGAAGCAGCTCTTGAATGTACAAAACATTCAAGTTTTGTACAGAAGTTCAGGATGTAAATAATATAGTTCCATTTTTACACAATGTCATTGTGTTACCAGATTAAACGTATTTGTGGAAGGTAAAATAAAAAAAAAAAAGCAAAAAATAAAAACATCTAAAGCTAAATGGTATTTAGCTTTAAAAGGGAAAAGAAACTAAAATAAGATCAGCTGAACAGATAAAATGATAACATTTGGTGGGAGAGTATGTCAGAGTTACTATCAATGGAACAATGTATTTGTTAAAACAACCTCAATATCAGAAGAATCAAAGCTAGTGAAGTGACAGCATGTTTTTAAAGGATTATAAAGATAACCTGGGGCACTATAGACCAGTAAGTCTAAATTTTGAATTGTGTGAATCTGTAGAAACTATAACACGTAAGAAATAGAGACATAGACAAAGTTATTATATTGGAGAAGATTGATACAGATTCTTAAGGAACAACTCCCCTCTACAAAAACTATTAAAGATTTTTGGAGAAGTCAAGGAGCATATGGGCTACAATGAACTAATCTTGTTAAATATTTGTATTTTTTTTATGTCCTCCAAAAAAATTTTTCATCAGAAGTGTTTAAAGAGTGTAATCTTATTACATGATATGTAATTAGTAATAGTAATGATAAGTTAAAATATGAAAAAATAGAAACAACTGGTTAGTTTTCTTAGCAAAAGAAAGTTAAGAGAAAAGCTCTGAGTCTGTCTTGGGAGTTGTGTTTTTCAGTGTACTGAAAGTTGGCTGGAGATGCAAAATAATTTAGAATATTCTCATGAAAACTTAAGTGGATTGGTGTCACCAAAACTGAAGCAGTTCTGCAATATAGTCAATTATGATCTAAGCTAGTTGTCAACACTCCTTTTATACTTCCTGGAAAGAAAGGACGCCTCTAGGATTAACTCATTTCACCTTAATGCAGATATTTAAAGTAAGATGATGTTTATACCTGATATTAATTTCCCTCAACATACAATCATAGAATGCTTTGGGTTGGAAGGAACCTTTAAAGGTCATCTAGTCCAACCCCCCTGCAGTGAGCAGGGACATCTTCAGCTAGATCAGGTTGCTCAGAGCCCCTTCCAACCTCACCTTGAATGTTTCCAGGGATGGGGCCTCCACTACCTCTCTGGGCAACCTGTTCCAGTGCTTCACCACCCTCATTATAAAAA
The DNA here is from genome assembly GCA_013401315.1 of Balaeniceps rex. NCBI lineage: Eukaryota > Metazoa > Chordata > Aves > Pelecaniformes > Balaenicipitidae > Balaeniceps > Balaeniceps rex. The sequence goes on from VYZW01053441.1 coordinate 49,708, forward strand.
ATTTCTTCCTTATATCTAGCCTAAATCTACCCTCCTTTAGTTTAAAACCATTACCCCTTGTCCTGTCACAACAGGCCTTGCTAAAAAGATTGTCCCCATCTTTCCTATAGGCCCTCTTTAAGTACTGAAAGGCTGCAATAAGGTCTCCCCACAGCCTTCTCTTCTCCAGGCTGAACAACTCTCTCAGCCTGTCCTCGTAGGAGAGGTGCTCCAGCCCTCGGATCATTTTTATGGCCCTCTTCTGGACCCGCTCCAACGGTTCCGTGTCTTCTTGTGCTGAGGGCTCCAGAGCTGGATGCAGTACTCCAGGTGGGGTCTCACCAGAGCCGAGTAGAGGGGCAGAATCACTTCCCTCGACCTGCTGGCCACGCTTCTTTTGATGCAGCCCAGGATATGGTTGGCCTTCTGGGCTGCGAGCGCACACTGTTGGCTTGTATCCAGCTTTTCTTCCACCAGTTCCCCCAAGTCCTTCTCCACAGGGCTGCTCTCAATCCATTCATCCCCCAGTCTGTATTGATATCGGGGGACATAGATGTATACTGTCTGGCTGTGAGATGCCCAGAGGTATTGCATCTGGTTTCCAACTCCAGCAGATCTGTCTTGGGTCCTGTGTCATATCTGCCAGCACAGTGTGGATACTTCAGATAACCTAGGGTGTCTCAGATGGCACTAGATACTTGCGTTGAGAAAACTGAACCATCTTGAATCTCCCCATTGACTAGAAAGCTAGATACAGATATCAGATATAGATGCTCATCTCATGTATATCTGAAGTTAGACAAGTTGAATTCTAACATAATTCATTGGGAATAAAATCATAGACTCAGAACATTTTGGGTTGTAATGGACCTCTGGAGGTCATCTAGTCCAACCCTCTGCTCAAAGCAGGGCCACCTTTGAAGTCAGATTCACAACTGCTAAGATTCCAGTATTGATAAATACGTAAGTATGCATGGCAAAACTGAATGGAAAACACTCTCTAATATCCTAATTATATATTTACAATAATAGGCTTTAAAATTAACTGTTCTTTTCAAGAGAGATAACATAAGACTCTTTTTGGGTAATCATCTGGAATTGTAAGCACAGTACTCTACTGTGATCAAAACACTCAGAATACAAAGAATTATTAGGGAAAGAATGGAGAACAAAACATAAACACTGTAATGTCACTGAATAAGTTAGAAAGGCAAGGAGAAGTGTTTCTTACTTTAGAGAAGAGAGAAATTAAGCTAGTATTTTTCCCCTTTGAGAAGAGATAACATAAGTAATATGATAGAAAATTATATAATCATTAATATATAAATGATATCAACAGTATTTTAAGCATTTCCAGATTACACCTGATTGTTAAATATCAGACTATATATATGTATTTATTTAATATTCTAATACATTAATTAGTATAAAAAGAAGAAGAAACTACATTAAAAGGCAGTGTTCAGTCCTGCATATATTACTTATGAGGAACTTCTGAGAGGTTTATATGTTGCTTACCACTGTGAGGGACCTCACTGTAATAATACAGTAAATAAAGCATATAGCTTTATTAGCTATTGATTGTTATTGCTATTGATAGCTATTGTTATCAATGATTTTATCCACAAGTTAGACTAAGAAAACATATAAGCTCCATAGTTTTCTGAAAGCTGCACAAAGATATGGAGGGGCAGCGAGGAACTGTCTGAGTCTGCTGGTTTTGGCTGGGATAGAGTTAAATTTTTTCACAGTATCTTGTATGGGGCTATGTTTTGGATTTGTGCTGAAAATAATGTTGATAACACACTGATGTTTTAGTTATTGATGAACAGTGTTTACACAGCATCAAGACTGGGGCACTGCATGATGGGGGAGGTCCTTGCACTTTCCCTGTGAAAGCAGCACAGCTGGGATCTATCTCAAATGCCTGAATACAAACACATGCAGCATGGGAAGCAAACAGGACAAGCTAAAGGTCTGTCCACAGCTGCAGAGCTATGACCTCACTGGGATTACAGAGTGGTGGTGGAACAGGTTGCATGACTGGAGCCTTAGTGGCTGGCTGCAGGCTTTTCAAGAAAGATAGATGAAGGAAGTGAGGACGAGAGGTTGCACTCAATGCAAATGAGTGACTGGAGTGCACACAGCTTTGCCTTGGTACTGTGAATGAGCTGCTTGAGAAAGAGGAGAGGCTAGCACGGGTGATGTTGAAGTAGGCATCTGCTACATCTAGCCAATACATAAAGTCTTCTATAGACAGCTGAAAGAAGCCTTAAAATCAAAGGCCCTGGTTCTCTTGGTGGACTTCCCCACCCCCACATCTCCCAGTAGGGAAACGAGGCTGGGTGCAAGCAATTATACAGGCAATTGCTGACTATAAGATGCGTAGAAAATTAACTGAAATCACAGAGTCAAAAGTGATCATAAGCAGCACCGAGTGCAACTGGTGACAAATTACTAGTAGTATCATTTAGGGATTGGTTCTGGGGTCAGTATTTTTTAAAGCCTTTATTACCTATCTCGATGATGTATAGACTGCATGCACAGTAAGTCTGCATACAATATTAAATTGAGTGGAGTAGTCAATATGCTGCAGAGTAAAGTTGCAATTCAGAGGAGCCTGAACAGGCTGGAGAAATTGGCCAGTGAGAACCTCAAGAAGTTCAGCAAATGTAAATGTCAAGTCCAGTACCGGAGACAGAACAACCTCCTGCAACAGTACAGTCTGGGGGCCAACTGGCTAGAAAGTAGCTTTGCAGAAAAGTGTCTGGTGGACAAGCTGAACATCAGCCAGCTATGTGCCCTTGTGGCAAAGGCCAGCAGCATAGCATCCTGGGCTGTGTTAGGAAGGCTGTTCCAGCAGGTCAAGGGAGGGTGATCTTTCCCTTCTCTTCAACACTGGTGAGACTGCAGTTGGAGTCTTGCTGTCTACAAATACCTAATGGATGAGTATAAAGAAGATGCAGCCAGACTTTTCTGTGAGTTGCACTATGAAAGCACAAGAGGAAACAGACGCAAGTTGCAATGTCTCAATATAAGAAAAGTTTTTTCATTATGAGGGGGATCAAACACAAAGAGGTTGCTGAGAGAGTTTGTAGAATCTCTACCTTTGGAGACATTCAAAACTTAACTGGACAAGGCAGCATACTCAAATTGGATTTGCTTTGAACTGAAGGTTGTACTAGGTGGCCTCTAGAGTCATCTTCCAACCTACATGGTTCTGTGATTCTATAATTCTTTGAAAAAACTCTTGTTGCATAGCCCCAGTACTAAATGTATTTATATTCTACTCTTCTTTACCACTTGCTTTAGTTCAATCTCACCACTGTAGTGAACTGAAACTCGTCTTTTTTCTTTCCTCCCTTTCTTTCATACTTTTTTCTTTTGAAATGTGACAGAATGGGACAAAATCCTTACATCCTTTTCATCTACTTCTTAAGAATCTGACTACCTCCAAAGTACTTCCCAAGAAACTGACTGGCAAAATTACAGAGCAGCAGTCTTCCCCAGTTAATGTATCTTATGTTATTATAGCAGGGAATAGAATCTGAAGACTTTCTTTCTGTGAAACAGAGTATAAGTCACACTTATGTAACAGGGAACAGTTAGAATGCCTTCTTTCTGATCAGTTCTTTGCAAAACCCCTCTTTAATGTCTGCCTTGTTGTCCAGTATCCTGCTATTTATTAGGAAGTAGTACCTTTATATTTGTATAAATTTTATTTCAAGTTAAGCTTTATTATATAAAAAGTACTTCTGCTAAAAGAAAATTATTTCTTAAATCATAGGCACTTCTGACCTTTAACAGTAGCTATCTTCTTCAAGCTTTCTCAATATAACTGATACATGCTATGTCAAGAGTTTTGCTCTTGGTAGCTACTTAATGGATATCAAGTAAAGAGATACATAAAGTGTTAATCCAAATGCTGTGCTGTTATATTAAAGAGATGTGACATGATGCATTTTATACAGACAAAGTTATAAAAAGAGGGATTCAGTATCACTGTTATTTAATAATTGCATGGAAGGGCTTATTCAGCTAATTTTTTTGCTAATCATTTGAAGTAATCAGAGTTCAAAACTTTTAATTTCTGTATGTACATTGTAATGTAAAGTCTGAGTACATGGTCATTTACTCACTGCCACTTTAGACCAGATTTATTGATGCTCATGACTGCAAAGACTTTGATGTAGACGCATGCACTGTCAATAATCTTTAAGCAAATTATTATAGTTCTGCTAGTCATTGGCTACAATTTAAAAATTCCTTTATGCATGAATAAAAGATCTTTAAAGGCCACAGGCAACCTGAAGACTGCACTTTAACAACTGGAGATCTATGCAGTTGTATTTTTTTTGAAAAAAAAAAGCTTTTTAAAGCGTTTAGAATTCTAGTAAAATCACTTTTCGGACATTCCCAGAATGCTCTCCCACATCATAAATACTAAATCAGTTGAAGGAGAGTGAGGCCAGGTTTGAAGATGCTATCCTGTTCACAATCACTGAAGCTCTTCTGTTGTGTTTTAAGCTGTTAAATATTCAATAGAACAAGAAGTGGAAGATGAGTTTCTTGCTGGGTAAGTGCCACCAGCCTCACCCAGAATTTTTCTGGCATCCCCTTTTACCCAGTTAAGGTTTAATTAATGCAAAATTGAAGAGCTTATAACACATAAATAAAAGGAAAAAGACTATCTCCAACCTTTCATGTCAATATAAGCATTTACTCGACTAACAAAGCATCTGTGTACTTCTTGAAGCAGACAAATTGTTTAAGTCTCTTCTGGCAGCTGCTTACACAATCAAAACTTGGGCATTTGTTCTTCTAGTAGCACACTGGGTAAAAAAATGACACCAACCTGTTGTTTTCTTTTGCAACACAGGTGACACTAAGCTGGGTGGAAGTGTTGATGTGCTTGAGGGTAGGAAGGCTCTACAGAGGGACCTGGACAGGCTGGACCAATGGGCTGTGACCAATTGTATGAAGTTCAACAAGGCCAAGTGCTGGGTCCTGCACTTGAGCCACAACAACCCCATGCAATGCTACAGGCTTGGGGATGAGTGGCTGGAAAGCTGCTTGGCAGTAAAGGACCTAGGGGTGCTGGTTGACAGCCGACTGAATATGAGCCAGCAGTGTGCCCAGGTGACCAAGAAGGCCAACAGCATCCTGGCTTGTATCAGGAATAGTGTGACCAGTAGGACCAGGGAAGTCATCCTTCCCCTGTACTCGACACTGGTGAGGCCGCACCTCGAGTACTGTGTTCAGTTTTGGGCCCCTCACTACAACAAGGACATTGCGTTGTTGGAGCATGTCCAGAGAAGGGCAACAAAGCTGGTGAAGGGTCTAGAGCACAAGTCTTATGAGGAGCGGCTGAGGGAACTGGGGTTGTTTAGCCTGGAGAAGAGGAGGCTGAGGGGAGACCTTATTGCTCTCTACAACTACCTGAAAGGAGGTTGTAGCAAGGTGGCTGTTGTTCTCTTCTCCCAAGTAGCAAGTGATAGGACAAGAGGCAATGGCCTCAAGTTGTGCCAGGAGAGGTTTAGATTAGATATTAGGAAAAACTTCTTCACAGAGAGGGTTGTCAGATATTGGAACAGGCTGCCCAGGGAAGTGGTCAAGTCACCATCTCTGGAGGTATTTAAAAGACGGGTAGACGAGGTGCTGAGGGACATGGTTTAGTAGTGGACAGGTATGGTTGGACTCAATGATCTTAAAGGTCTTTTCCAACCAAAGGATTCTGTGATTCTGTGATTCTAGGTTCCTTCTAACTTTAAAGAATCATTTACCTGCATATCTTAATCTGGTAGGAATACTCTGACTGCAAATTTCTCCAGCAGTCTTTTCAAGGTCAGCTACATCAAGAAGGTATATTCTGAGTATAGCCATTGTGAAAAAAAAAACAATGAAAAACCCTGAACACACAGAGTTTGAGTCACTCTCACTTAAGAATATGATTGAAGAATTCTTAAACTCTATCTGTATCACAGCATGCTGGCTAGGACACTTTCCTAAGAAACAGGGTACATGAATTTGTGACTTTCTGCACTTTGAAGGAAGTTTCAATAGTAAATTATTTTCTGAAAAAAAGCCCAAACTCTTTGTGAAGATGAATATCTCTGGTACCTGCCCAAAGACATGTATCAAAATGCCAGTGGTAAGGGGTGTTTTGCTTTCCTTTTTGTTACTGGTATTTCTGTAGCAGTAAAGAAAGTTATTTCCAAATCCGAAGAAAAAGAATTTCAGCTTTCTTTATTTGGATGTAACAAAAACACACTCTTCCTGAAAATATAGAAGAAAAATGTGAAATATTAGAATCAAGTAAAGAAGTATGCTTCTCCTGTTCTGTTGGGTTTACTGTGTTTCAGCTTTTCATTCCTTTCTCCCTCAGTTTTATCAGAGATGAATGGTTAAAAAATAGGTACAACATGTTCTTTGCTTTGTTCAGAAATATCAGTAAATTTACAAGAGATTTGTTAATGACGCCTGGCACATTCTCTTTAGTAAGACTTGCTCTACATGGTTTCTGAATATAGACATGTCAAGGTAAGTTAAAGTGTACCATGACTTACTCCCCACAGACAGGCAAAAGTTTCGACAGTCTTACCCAATGCAAATTTTCTTTTGCTGAAAGAGTGGATGACTTAATGCTTTTCAGGTTTTCCCAGGTGTTCTCAGTAGTCTTTTGAGGCACTATTTTGGGAAGGCAGTAATTTTCCCCAAATAATCCAGATCTTATATCCAGGGCATTACCTCCTTCAAGGTCATATTCAATTTCTTTATAAAAATTACTGACCCTCACTGCCTCAGTGAACGGGACTCAGCTTAAACTATTTTGAACACAGTGCTATTTTGACTGCAATTATTAAAAAAAAAAAAAAAAAGCAATAAATGGTAAAGGACAAGATTGTGATTTGACCTACGCAAGCAAGTAAACAAGCATAAAACACTCTCTCAATATACTGTATGAGCTACTGATGTTTGGGTTGTGGTAAGCAAAGCAGCACCTGGTGTGCACATGACTATGGTGCACTTCATCATGCCATAGCTCTTAGCTATGGCTGAGGGTAGAAGGAGTAACGAAGTCTTCAACTCAGGGTCTCAGAGACCTTCAGAGGCAACTGTGTAAGTAGACATAAGCTAGAGCAGCTCCACAGGCTGCTCAAATTTATGCTGGAAGCCACATTAGCTCAAAAGTACTGTACAAAAGATGGCATGTATTTTAAAGCCCTTTTACAATCCCAAAGGGTGGTTTGCTGTACTATGGCTCCCTAGTCATTTGCATTGGTTATTCAAGGTGAATATGTGGGCCAAGGAATCTGTCCTGTGTCAAGTCATACAACAAAGGTGAGCTAATGGTAAATGGTTCAGTCAGCAAGTTTTTGTCTCTGATTTATCCTTGTTTCCTGCTCCCTTTGGTACAGCATTAGCACAGAATGCTTAATGTGATAGTGCAGTTTCTCTAGGGACCAGAGAAAACTCTGACTGTTGAAAATGGGACGCATCTGTGTGACTGATCGATAAGCTCCTACAATGGAAGAAGACACAGAGGAGGTGGGCACAGGTGATGTGCTCATGAAGCTGAGGGAAGGACACAAGGAGTGACCACAGGTGTTGTAGAGAAAGCTGAACTTACTTGAAAACAAAGGGGACCAGATTGTGGCCTTTGTGTTAGATACATGGCTATATCAGTTGAGTGAATCAACTGGTTGTGTAAATGGCCTTCCCTAAGTTAATCAAAAAGTGTGAATGTCTTCCTGATTTATCCAGACCAGCATGGGGGAAATGTATATGTGGCTCATAAAAACTGAGCAACAAACAAAATGAACATTGAAGAGAGCAGTGGGCTTGAGCTGACTTCAACCCATGTAATCCTTCCTGGCAATTAGGGATGCCCAGCGTTGTGGCAGTGAGCATTCTGCTAAATCAAAATCCTGTGTAATGCCAAATAGCTTCAAATAAGAAAATTTGATATATTAAACCTGCCCTGTGTGGAATACCTAAATGAACCCGGTCGGAGAGTATTGGACACTGACAGTCTGGTACCAATGCCAGGGCAGTGCATGAAGTGACATATGAGGAGAGACTAAAACCTTCTCAGTCTCTCAGTTAGCTTGGCATAATTTCTAAGACCAATATTTTCAAGGCTGTAAGAGATTTCTGTAAAGCAGATTACCAAGTCAGTGAGAGAACTGGGACTAGAATATCCAATTTATCCCATATCTTTCAGCAATGGTAAAGCCTGATTTAAACAAGAAAGGAGGTGTTAAAACTGAGGGAAAGCTTTTACTTCCAATGGCAGAGATTTCATCAGGGTGGCTCATCACAGGACTCTTGATCCCAGTACCTCTGGCCAAATAGTGACATTAAAAAGAATGTTGGCATCCTAGACATGAACATGGACATACTCCATATGTCAAATTCAAAAGTGTGCTGGAAGCATGGAGTTCAAGGAAGTGGAACAGTGAGGGTGATTTTACTTCTGCATGTGACATTGATTGACAAATATTCTAGAGATCTTACAGGCCTGTGTTAAAAGGATAGAGGTGGAGGAAAAACATAAAACCCACATGAAAAGTCTGCAGAGGTTTAAGAAGATTATTAAAGGAGATAAAGGAATGACCTAATTATGTTTTGTAAACATATCTGTTTATAATGATGTTTTCAGTATAGCAAAAAAGGCATAACAAGAGCCAAGACACAAATGAAAACAGAAAATAAGGTGCAACTAAAGCAGGGTGATTAACAGCTGCTGCAAAGAAAGACTTCATCCAGTGATGCTGCTAGACAAAACAGTCAGGAAAGGGCTAACACAGCTGCTCGACCTTATCAAAACTGCACCTCCTAGAACATGAAAATTGTGACATGCGATGCTCCAGACCTTCTATAATTCATCTCTCTACATTTGTGTTCAAATCACATGACCCTGAGAGTCTCCATCTTGTGACTTCTGGCCTGAAGACAGAGATTAACTGAATTAAATTGCCTATGTTAGTATGAAGTAACTGAATGAAATTTTACAGGCTATATTATACAGCAGGTCAGATTAAAAGAAGGGGTTTTATCATCAGGTCTTTATGCTTTTGGAAATGCATGGTAGAAATGCATTCTTTCACACAGTATTAGTAAGGTGGTTTTGTGCTTTGTCTCGTCTTCCTTTAAGCAGCTAATAATCATAACAAATCCAAATGGGACTTCTGCTTTTGTACAGGTCAGGTTGTTAACTTATAGAATCACAGAATGGTTTGGGTTGGAAGGGACCTTTAAAGGTCATCCAGTCCAACCACACTGCCATGCGTAGGAACATCTTTCACTAGATCAGGTTGCTCAAAGTCCCATCCAACCTGACCTTGAACACATCCAGTGATGGGGCATCCACAACTTCTCTGGGCAAGTCGTTCCAGTGTCTCACCACCCTCATCGTAAAAAAATTCTTCCTCATGCCTAATCTAAATCTACGCTCTTTTGGTTTAAAACTTGTCTTGTCACTACAGGCCTTGGTAGAAAGTCCATTCCATCTTTCTTATAAGCCCCCTTCAAGAATTGAAAGGCAACAATAAGGGATCCCTGGACCCTTCCCTTCTCCAGGCTAAACAAGCCCA
>VYZW01053442.1:1224-18915 GCA_013401315.1 Balaeniceps rex
ATAATTAATCAGCCTAAGAGCTTTCAGTTTAGCTGTACTGACAACACAGCCAAACCATTCAAGAGAAGAAACAAAACTAAATAACTAGTCATCTATTAAAATGTGTTATCGGAGTGCTATTTCTAGCCCTTCGAATGTCACACTGCATCAGGAGAAACTGCGATACCTAATCATTTTTTTCCTTAAGTTATAACTCTGGGTCATATATAGCTTTTAACTGACATCCAACATGTTTGTGTATGTGATATATTCTTCCCAATTTTGCAGACTTGTGCCCAACAGGTTTCTCAGAAGATTTCTTCTCAAGACACATGTTATACTGTTACGGGGTGCTAAGCAGTAATTCATCGCAATTTTCTTTGCAACACAAGAATTGACTGGTAACTTTAAGATGATATATAGAATACTACATGCAGTACCTCTCATGCTACATGATGGGAGGGGACTCCATTGTAATTAACACAAAGACCTTCTCTAAGGCTTCTGCAGACAGAGCTTGTATCCTCATAGTTGTCCAGAGCAGTGAATTCACTTACTTCCTGGAAAGAACCTCAGGATGGGTGTTCAGTGACCTTGTTGGTATTCCCAGAGAAAAGCTTAGACATAGCCAGCACCATGAGGAGATCTTCCACGGTACAGCCTCTAGTCATGCTATCTACCCTTGCAGCAATGATTTCAGGGGGGCAAGATAATACCCCACAGTCTCACATTACCTGGTGCAAGGACTTGTAGCATTTTTAGGCAGCCTGAACTCACACTCAATTCAGGCTCTTTGCAAGGGACAGCATGATGTCAAACCCCAGGTGCTGGTGCATTACCCAGTATCTAGGACCTGGGTCATCCTCCAAGGCACAGTGTAGACACTGACAGATCACATTAGTCTTCCTGGCTCTTTTCCCCCATACCAAGCACTGGCTCAGCTGCCTCCTATCATGACCATACAAATCTCAACTCTGAGTTAAGCAAAAGACTGCCAACCACACTTCAATATTCACCAAGTGTTTGTGGAGCTCAGTGCTGCATGACTGGCTACTCTCTCAGTACAGCTTACGTCTTGTGATTGGCTTATCCCCAAAACACAAGAATGGCTTTCCATGAGGATGAGAGGTACTCCATGTGTAAATAAATTTCACCCAAGTTTTCAGATAAATAACCATTTGTAAAAGCAACACTTTATTCCATAAAATTCTACAAAATTAGCCAATAAAAGGGAGTTACAAGTACCAGCATGGCAAAGACATGTCTTATTTGAACACTTGTAAATAGTTTTTCACAGTAGTTAGAAGCTCAGACAGAGCACACCGTAACAAAGAACATGGAGAGTAGGAAACAGACCTAGTACAATCTAGTACTATCCCTTGCTTAAATAGCACCAATGATAAATGGATAAATACCTATAAATTCACCTAGACTGGCAGAGTTTTGTAAATACATCATTATCTACCACAAATGCTGTATAAACTCTCAGATTAATTGATCCAAACATTTTTGAGATAATGACAGCTATAATTCCACATTACATGAAATAAGATTCTGTTCCAACACAGGGCTTGTTGCTTTTTCTTAGCTCTTCTAAACTGTGGGATTGAGCTAAGTGAGGGCTAACACTACCTTACATGTCATTACTGCTATTGACGTAGCTGGGAAAAATTCCAAGTGCACAGTCCCTAAATCTGGCCTTTCCCTCTTAGGGTCTCGCATGACTAACTGGGCCTGCTTGACCCGGAAGAACCGTGCCTACGATTATAAAAGGCATTTGACTGTGAGGAGCATTAAGCTTGGCCTTCCTACAAGGGCACCACTGGTGTCTCTCGTAACAGCAACGCTGCAGGCCCTGGAAAGTGGGCTGAAACTCACAAAACTCCTAATAATAACTGAACAACTGCTACTTTTGACCTTTACATGCTAGGATCAATACAGACATAGAAACTAAGAAAAATGGACTTATATTCTGTTATCAGCCGCCCTTTCCACTCAGTCATCTTCATCCTAATTGTGTTCATTCTGCTCTAGGAAAAATATAACTTCTGCTCCTTATGTGAATGAGTGTTGCAGTGTTTATTCAAAACCAGAATAGTCTTCTGGTCTTAGGGCAGATTTCATTCATATTATGTAAATAATAGATTCTTTGAAAGACCAGAATAGCTATAAATCAAACCTGTAGGGAAACTACATTTTCATGCATGCTGCTGTTTCCTGTGTTCCCATTTTGATGGAGGCACTGAAAACCCCCATCCGTTACAGCACTTAGTAATTTTCTTTTGGTTCTCAGGATAAGAGGAAGTGGAATTATTTCAGAAGTCTTCTTAACAAAGAATAATTTTAGCAACAGTTTGCTTTCTAAGATAAGGCCACTCACTTCAAAGTTTTTATTGTTTATAAAGACAGCAAACATCAATAAACTGTTACAAGATTGGCTATGGATATAAAACGTAATTTCTTGTAGAAATTGCTTCACCTCTCCACATCTCATTTCCTTCAGCTGTAAAGTGGTGGCAGAGTTGCCTGCCTATGCTGGCATCTGTAGATAAGAAACAGATTTAGTGCTACACTATAATTCTACTGCTAGAGAGACTTCACACAGGATAGGGCACAAGCTTGCCTAAAAATCAATCCAGATCATCTCCTCTTACTGTGAACGGGTAGGAAACCCAAGCACCCAGGTTTACATTGTACACATTAGACAGGTGTAAAAGTGAAGGAAGAGACAGAGAATAAAATACTGACTGACGTACAGGCATTCACACACCCAAATTCAGATGTGAAGTGTCTGATCTGAGCAGCACATCACAAACCGGTTTTTCTACCTAATTATTCTCATCTAATACTATTTGTTTTTCTAAACACATTCCAATGAACAGCATCTATGATGCAGGGATCCAAAATTACTTAATCATGCTTCATGACATCTTAGTGAGACCATGAGAAGGCATATATAAAGGTATTATTCCTTCTAGTATTTAAATAGCATTTCTCTCTCGGATGGCATGTAGTGTCTGTTTTAGCTACACTCAGCAACCACACACAACAGGGAGAATGAGGCATAACTATATCTAGTTAGCAGAGTTATTACAGACTGGCCGACCATCACTATCTGAGCTGCAGTTTAGCATGGATCAATTTTCACACAAAAAGAACTGTGGAGTGCTGAAGAACCAAGCATGCATGGCATCAGCATGACACCTTCTTTGAAAGACACCTCCAGTAGCACATTTGCCTTTACTGCCATGCTTGGATAAGCACTGTCTTAGCCGAGTGTGAAGACACGACATCATCACTTCCCAAACCCTCTTCTCGAACTGATCCAAATACCAAGTCAGTCCAAAACCTGCTTATATTGTGGCTTGTAGAAGGGTCACAGTACAGTCTGCACAGGAACAGAGGCCGAAATCATATTGAAGTCGAAGGTCAGGTTCATAAATCCCTATTTAGATATACAGACTAAGTGCCAATCACCCAAGGAAAAGGAAACAGTGAAGGGAAGCATCTGGGTATCCAGCGTTGTTGAAAACGCAGGCTTTTGTTAGGCTCCTACTTCAGAAATCTTGAGCAGCAAGTGAAAGCCCTAGCACATTCTTTTACACGATAGGAGCAAAGAATAAAACAACCTACCCATGACTGAGAACTTCAAAGGCCTGAATTAAAACAATTTTCAAAGAAGACTGAATATTATTCTTGCTGCCAGTGTATTTCCCAATCCAAAGCAAATAGCTCACAAAAAAAAAAAAAGCTTCTCTGTTGAAAACTTCTTGTCCACTTTTAAAGGAGCAAGCAGTTTCCATAATCCTATAGGTAGCCTCTGCTCTGACATAAATTACACTAAACAATGAAAGTGCTGACCCTGTCTTAACACTTGCACCACAAACAACACACACTGTACAACCTAATTCCGTAATGCTCATTCACATATATAGCTCCACAGAAGTTAATGGGATTGTGGAAGGGATTGAAGACTTCAGGATCAGACAACAGAACCTCTCTGGCTCATTGCAAAGGACTCAGCAAAGAGAAAAAACACGATGCCTGTTCATCCATCTCAGGAGATACATACTATAGTCTTTGCTCAAAACCAACCAACCAAAAACATCAACAGCACTGCTCTGTATCCCCATCTGCCCTGTTCTGGTCTGTTCTATAACAGACCGAAGAGGTATTTAGTGAAGGTAAGGACCAGAAAACTGAAAAAACACCAAAGAAACATAGAGGAATGGATAATTAACCAGTGTAGCTCTCTGCTGCAGGATACCATTGAGACAAAGCATTCTGTAGTAGTTTCATCAATTAATTAGCACATGTATACAGTAATACATCAGAATAAATAAATTCTGTGACCAACATCTGCTGCCATCTCTTAATAGTGACCCAAGTGTCTGTGCACACATGCATGTGCCCAAGTACACATTCACAGAGCACATTCTTAAAAATAAGACATGTAATTTGCACGAAGGTTTAACATTCCTGGTTTTTCCCCGGATTCACCCTTTGCAAAAACAGTAAACTCGTAATTCAACATTTGCAGAGTGCTTCGAAGTTTCTCTGAGCTCTCCTTTCCCCCCCGCTCCAAATATTTCCTCTCCCCTACAAACAGAAAACACAAGAAGAGACCTGTTTATCACATGACCTTCCTTGGGAAGAATCCTTACATTTGTACTCTCTGAATCACTTATGTATTGAAGAAAAAGGAAGCTGCAAATAATATTCACATGGAGCACACAATTCTTACCTTCCTGACTTTTAGGTTAGCCTTCTGGGCATGTGAAAAGTATTAGGCACTGTTTCTTTCTTCTTGTAGACAGCTTAGGCGTGAACTTGTGTGTATGTGTGTGTTTCTGTTTATGTTTATAAAGAATCTGATGTATTCCAAAAAAGGCACACCTACTGTGTTTTGACTGCCTAAATATCACTACTTATATCTTTTTATTGCATTATCAATCACTATTGGCTTTATAGAACAGGATTCTCTTTAAAAACAACTACTATTTAAAAATACTAAGTATACTTACTGAATAAGAAAAGGGGAGCGTAAAGGAAATGGGAGTCATTAGGGACACATATTTTCTGTATGTGTATATGTGCAGCAGAACTAACGTGGTCCAGCCTTCAGAAGTCAAGAGATACTAACTCTGCTAGTAACCTTGAGCACGCTAAACCTCCCCTTGCCTTCCGTACCTTCTAGGTAGAGAAGCTGTCTGGGATGGATACTATTTCTTTTTATGACATGGTAGCAACAAATACAAGAGAGAACAATCTTTCAGTAGCATAATGCATAAAAATGAAATACTAATATACCAAATATTGCCCCAGAACAACAGCAGCAACAACAGTACCAGGCAGAATAAAGAAGCAGCAACTAAAAGTAAGCAAACACCGATCTTTGGGTGGAAGAGTGAAGAACACATTCTGCTTAGAACAAATGCCACTAACAATCATCTGGGCTCCACTCTGATCCCCTTGATTTGAGCGCTACGATGAATACCTATATGTGGAGGTGTAGCAACCATGGCACTGACACGAGCACAGAGCACTCACTGGTTAAAAAAAAAAAAATCAAACATGGGCAACAGCAGGAGCACAGGCAGTTTTGCTGAAATGAGATCTGCACAGAACGGCAGGCATGGCTTTTCTTCATTACCCTAATAGCCTAATAAATAAATAAGGAATAGTTGTGTCCATGGTAATCACACTGGTGATTTTTTTTTTCCTTCCTCTCCAAGACACCTTAGGAGAGAGGTAGCCATACCAGAGCTGCAGAATCTGATCTGTAAATAAAAAACTGAGACCTAAATGAAGCCCCTTCTGTGATAGGATTTAATTAAAACTACTATGAATTCTCAGGCATCTAAACCAACTACGATTCATCGAGCACTGGTGATACCAGAAGCTGCTGCCAATTATTTTTCACTCCTGAATTTCTTATGAACAGATTGCAAAAGGTACTTACACCTCTGCATAGAAGCACACAAAATACAAGTCCTCAGAAACGATAGAGTGATCGAGACTAACCAGTAGCCTCTTCTCCACTTAAAGACACAAAGGTTTCATACCCTGCCATTCCCAGCTTCTGTTTTATCTAAACTACAGCAAGTGTTGGCTTCCTAAAGTACAGTATTCTCAGCATGTCACACGCAGGGCAGCATCCATGCGCCGCTGACTTGGTAATTGCATTATCTGCAGCCGCTGATGAATGAACAACTGTAATGCATACATCCTGGGTTTAGCTCTCTCGGGACAAGGAGATACAGACTCCCCATACCAGATTCACTCGGTTTGCTGAGTCCAAAGGCACACAGAAAATGCCCGTGTGCATTCCCCCTCATTTTAAAAGCAATGTTGTATTCTGCTCCCCCTTCCCACTGACAGAAAAATAACATTGCAATTTACAAGCACGAGAAACTCGTTCCCAAATCTACTTCTCTGCATCCGCAATCTATTTTACCTGCAAATAACAAGGCTTGAATAAAGGCTTGCAAACATCGCGGTGTAACACCGACTACATCTCCACATATTAGGGAAAAAAGAGAGAGGCGCTGATATCCCACAGCATAATGGCCCTTTAAAGAACACCTAGTCCTTATGGGTATAAATAATCTCAAGAATAAAATGGAGCCAAGTCGATTTTCATTGCGGGAGGGGGGGGCGCTGACCAGCTGCGAAAGCCCCGGCTGCTCCGGAAAGTTAAACGCGCAGACGAGCTTACCTTGGAGAGGCAGCGGCAGCCTCGCTCGGCGCCGGCGAGGAGCCAGCGTTCCGCAGCAGCGCAGCACAAAAAGGGGGAAAAGAAGGGCCCGCGCTTCCCAGTCGGGGGAAAAAGAAAAAAAAAAAAAAAAAACAAACCAAAAACAACCCCGCGGGAGGCGGGGGGGGAGGGGGGGCCNCGTGTGGGGAGCGGCGGCCGCCCGGCTGGCAGCCCGGGAGCGGGGGGATGCGGCAGCCCCTCGCCCGACCTGTTGCGTGTGTCGGTCGCTGTGGGCTTCCGGGGTGGTGAAATTTGCTGAGGACTGAGGGCTGGGAAAGCCGTTCGTCGGTGCGGATAGGTACAAGGCTTAGCAAGCGGTAAATGAAGGGATTTTTTCGGTGCAGCTGTGGTGGTATTGATCGTCTGTAATGCAAATCAGAGAAAAATAAGGAGGAAGAGATGAAGGAAGGGGGAAGAGATGACTCTGACTGGTAAATCACTGAATGCTTCATCTGGAAAAAAAGATCAAGAAGAGGAAAGGGGAAATCCCTAACAAGTCACCATCTCATTCACCCTGCGTTGCCTGCAATTAATATTGCCATTTAGGTTTCATTAATGCTTAGGGCACTACTCCTGGATCAGCTTAGGTGCTCCGCAAAAGTGTGGAAAAGCCAGTCCATACTCAAGAGCACACGCACCAGACACGTAAGGTACCAACCCACGTAAGACCTGACTGAGCCACCTTTGTGTAACGAGGAAACGCAGTGGACATGGAGGGAATTTCATCCTTCTCAGGCTGTCATGACATCTTATGGGTTTTTTTCTTCTTCAGAGGTTATAATTCTATTTTCTTTCATTTTCACCTTCAAAGTTCTTATTGTCTTTAATATGCTGCCAGCCATAGGGATCTAATTTATTTGTTTTTACTTGAATACTACCCACAAATCAAAAATATCCCCAAATAATTCAAACCAATGGCCAAAATAAATTAATTAGATCTCAATCTGCCAATTAGTTTGAGAAAAGATCAAACATACTTTGGCTCCAATTGCCAGAAGATGCAACGGAAGTTTAGCACCAAACTTTGCTCCTTCTAAAAGCACACTAACCTCTCAAGGGCAGCTGGAAAAACCTCCTTCATTTCAGGGATGAATACATACAAAAGGCAGCCTAGCTGCCTTCCAGATGGGGACCAGAAGTTTGCGGCAATGATCCTGAGCAGCCCTCCGCTTCTTGCAATCCCCAGGAGAGAGGAACGTGACCATCATCTCAGAGCAGAATGGACAGCCAGGAAATCTCAAATTTGAAATCCAGCTTGGGCAGAAAATAAATGGTGTGGCAAGTGCTCTTGCCCCACCTGTCGATAAAACTTGTGGCATCCTGCCAAAACCATTGAACCCACTTAGGCACAAAACCTCGTATTACCCAGGCTGAATATCATCAAGGAGGAAAAAAAAAAAGGTTGAGATTTTAATCACTGATATTCCCATCCCTCCAAAAATAAAAGACTCCCTGCACCATAAGAATAGCAGTCTGTGAGAATAACTCAAAGCAAGGCCTGGGGATGACCTAGTAGCTGAAATGCTCTGTTTCAATTTAGAGACTTACTGAAGTACAAAACATGCTCAAGTGTGTATATACACCTCCATGCAAAAGCGGCAGAGCCCAGGATCAATGTAGGTAGACAGCCAGTTAATTATTGTAGCCTTGATCTCTCCTGACCTGTTGGGTGTTGGCAAGGGTTGTTTGCCTGTCTTTGCTCTTGAAACAGTGCTTCTAAGGACCAGCTCAAGTACCTTTAATTTAAGTAGATTGGGGACTTGCTAGTTTGTCCCTGGACCCAGGAATGTCAATCTGCCAATCTAGAATAGCTGTTCTGTTCCAGGCTCTCGTGTGGGGAAGGAAGACAGGTGCTTAGCAGGACAGGTTCATCCATCAGGCAGATCCACCAGCAGCATAAAGCAAAGCTGGCTGTACCTTCTACTGCATTAGTACCTCTCAGTGCAAGAAGTCCTGGACCGTATTTTTATCTGCACTGTTAAAGTACCACTCCTGCTATCCTTAGAAAAATTATACAGTTGCTTATGGACTCTGTGCAGCACTACAAATGGGATCACAGGGAATGCACAAATGAAGGTCTTTTCTGCTTGCAACAGAGGAGTTAGGTCTGTTATGATATAAGCTTAGCATTGACATGGCCGCCAAACTAGTCCTACTCACAGCAGCAGGCAACTGCAAGTCAAAGCATGAAGAAACTGTGATTTTAAGTGAAAGCATACCTATATACGTGACCCAGTTTTCAAAACCTGTTGAGCTTTTCTGAACATCCACCTAAATAAGAGCAGATATCTTTCAAAAAATGCTCAAAACCCAAGCCTGCACCGTTTAGCTCATACAGATAAAAACCCCATCAAAGCATAGTCGGCCTATCTGCGAGAAGCCGGCATTTCCTATGTAACAGGAGAGGGCTTTGTACCTTACTGGTGTCAGCAGGTGACTTCACAGATGCCCATCTGCTAAACGTTTTGTAAATAGCAAACATTTGTCTCCTGAAATGCCCCATCTTCCTGCTCTGCTCAAAAGCAGGAAGCCTGCCTTCCTGCTTGTGCCCCTGCTGTATTAAAAAAAGGCATGTAATTGACTGTTATGTTACTAGCAGCCAAGCTAGCAACATAACAGTCAGTCTAAGATGACACATGAACATGAGAGCATGAACACAAGTATGTAGGAACCATTTTGTTAGGAAGTGAACTCAGCCCTTCCTGTGAGGAGCTATGTTACCAGAAGGAGCAAATCTTTCATCACAAAGTTACTGGTTTGAATCCCATGCAGAAGCAGCTCAGGCTGAATGAATGAATATTCCCCACTGTGATTGCATCCTCAGCAAACTGCCCCAGAGAGCAAGGACTGAACTCTCTTTTTCTCTTGAACAGTGTCTCTCGAGGACAAGTACAAGGAGGAGGAAGCTAAAACTGCCGATACTTCAGGTAGAGGCCTGTAAGAACAACTGTCTAATAGCCTTCACAGTAATATCAATTGACAGGCGTCCCTCTCTTTAAAGGGTTTGTCCTGTGTGCAAATACAAAGACTGCACCACACTTACAACCCTGAGACATTACCCAGGTGCTTTGGAATTTTAATGCTAATCTAAATACTCTCACTGAAACGAGATAAATGTAATGGCTAAATAACTGGTATGAGAAAACAGAGATAAACACATTACAAGGCAACACAGACAAAAAGCCCTCCAAAGTATATCAGAATCCTTCTTACTAAGAAGACTTTGGCTATACCACACATTTGCTTCCCCTGCCCCCACCCCGCTTTCCACTGAAATTTTGAACGTGAGTTTAAAAAAAAAGTGAACCTTCACTAGACAGCTAGCATTGGAGTCCACATGCTGGTTCCAGGAGCTGTGATCCCTCCCTTGAATTTATTCTGTGCTCCCACAAACCATGTAACTTGGTAGATTCTTAATGACAAATGTTCACATGTAATAAATATATAGGCACAAATACTCCTAACTTACTGAAGTTTGTGGGACTTTGTGATCCTCTTTCATGATGACGAGAGTTTATCACATTAACCAAGAAATTCCCAAACTGTGCCTCTAGATGATGTCAGAGGAGGCACACACTAGGCCTTCGCATGAACAGGCCCACTGCTGCCATTTAGTGCTGGAATAGAATCATAGAATGCTTTGGGTTGGAAGGGACCTTTAGAGGTCATCTAGTCCAACCCCCCTGCAGTGAGCAGGGACATCATCAACTAGATCAGGTTGCTCAGAGCCCCGTCCAACCTGACCTTGAATGTTTCCAGGGATGGGGCCTCCACTACCTCTCTGGGCAACCTGTTCCAGTGCTTCACCACCCTCATTGTAAAAAATTTCTTCCTTATATCTAGCCTAAATCTCCCCTCCTTTAGTTTAAAACCATTACCCCTTGTCCTGTCACCACAGGCCTTGCTAAAAAGACTGTCCCCATCTTTCCTATAGGCCCCCTTTAAGTACTGAAAGGCTGCAATAAGGTCTCCCCGCAGCCTTCTCCAGGCTGAACAGCCCCAACTCTCTCAGCCTGTCCTTGTAGGAGAGGTGCTCCAGGCCTCGGATCATTTTTGTGGCCCTCTTCTGGACCCGCTCCAACAGCTCCATGTCCTTCTTGTGCTGAGGGCTCCAGAGCTGGACGCAGTACTCCAGGTGGGGTCTCACCAGAGCCGAGTAGAGGGGCAGAATCACCTCCCTCGACCTGCTGGCCACGCTTCTTTTGATGCAGCCCAGGATACGGTTGGCCTTCTGGGCTGCAAGCGCACACTGCTGGCTCATGTCCAGCTTTTCATCCACCAGTACCCCCAAGTCCTTCTCCGCAGGGCTGCTCTCAATCCCCTCATCTCCCAGCCTGTATTGATATCGGGGGTTGCCCCGACCCAGGTGCAGGACCTTGCACTTGGCCTTGTTGAACCTCATGAGGTTTGCACAGGCCCACCTCTCCAGCCTGTCCAGGTCCCTTTGGATGACATCCCGTCCCTCAGGCGAGTCAACTGCCCCACTCAGCTTGGTGTCATCTGCAAACTTGCTGAGGGTGCACTCGATCTTGCTGCCTATGTCGTTGATGAAAATATTAAACAGCACTGGTCTCAGTACGGACCCCTGAGGAACACCACTTGTTACCAGTCTCCATTTGGACATCGAGCTGTTGATCACTACCCTCTGGATGCGACCATCCAACCAGTTCCTTATCCACCGAACAGTCCACCCATCAAATCCATATCTCTCCAATTTAGAGAGAAGGATGTTGTGGGGGACCGTGTCGAAGGCTTTTCGGAAGTCCAGATAGATGACATCCCCAATAGGGACCCCCTGCATGAGGTGGCACAGGAACTGGATGGGATGGAGCTTGCTAGCAGCATCCTGGCAGTGGTGTGAGAGGAAGAGAAATCCCTGCTTGACTCAAACCCAGATAAACTTTCCACAGCACTAAAGCAACACCATCTTTTTCTTTGTAAAATAAAGACATTTTTAAAATAAAATCTGTGACATCATTGATCCCAAACCCTGCCATTTCCATAGCCATAGTCTGAGCAAAAGTGCATTTCGAGGGTGAACTACCCCACTTTATAAGACAGCAGCTTAGACAAGCAAATCAAGTGATGTAACTGAGGTCTCTCTCTCAGTGTCACAGCCTCAATGCAGGTATACTGACTCCAGGCCCCTCTTCTGGGCTCCCACCATTCACCATCACACTATTTAAACCAGACACAAAGTCATGCTGATTCTGTGAAGGCATCCAGACAGAGCAACTGCAACATTTTCCAAAGGCAAAATCATAGAGTGTAGTGAAAGGGAAATTGTATTGACTTTTTGCATTGCTAACAAGGGATTTGCAAGCACACAGGCTATGTTTGTTCAACCACAGTTGAAAAGAAAACCAGAATCATATGAAACATCCCTCTAATCCATGAATCCAGTGAACAGGATGGCCCTGGCTATTGTGTCAGTACATACGGCTTGGGGTCCTTAATCCTTCAAATTATTGGCATGGTGCACTTGTTCTGTGACAGCTCTTTCAGATCTTTTCCCATCTCTATTGTTTTGTTTTCTGCTTGAGTAAATAGCAGGGCAAAAGTGAGACACATTTGCTTCTGCTGTCAGGATGAATGGCCTGGATCTTCACCACCCTGCTTTTTCTGTTGACAATGTATCTTGGCTAATGTACATGGGCTACCATCAAGGAAGGAGTCCTCTCCCATTTAGGCTTGTATGAAAAGTGCAGAGTGGAAATGATGGCATGAAGTGCAAAGCTGTCGAGGATGAGGGTGAAAAATACAGAAAAAAAAAAAATTAAAAGCCAGAATCCACCTTATTTACATCACAGACCACCATTCATATCTGTGGTGAGCAAATGCAAAGTGAACAAATTGCCTCCATTTTACAAATGGAGAAACTCAGGCAGGGAGTGGCAATATGACCATGGTCACCCCACAAACCAGCAGCAGAGAAGAGATCCCAGGCTTTCTTAGTCCTAATTTCATCATGTATCCACTAGGCAGCATTGCCTTGGTTTTGCATCAGAATCCTTACAAATTATTAAACCAGGATTATGGTGATTTATACCACCTTTGCACAGACAAACAAGGGAAGCAGAGAAACTACACTGTGGAAAGGTTCAGCTATGAGGTGATCTTGAACATCTCAGGGATTTTGTGTCACGGTTTTCAACCTTGCCTGTGGTAAATGCTGCAGGCTCCCAGCTGATATGGGAGGAGTCAGGACAGCATTGTCTTCTGGAAGTCCTCTAGAAAAAAAGATTTGTACTCCTTCAATGAGCAGCCTTTATTTGTCCTCAAAAGACTCTGAGTTACTTGTAAACCATTTTAGAGTCTCTAGAGAGTCCCACTACCTTTGTTTTTAATAATATAAATGGAATCACTGTAAAGAACTTGAACAGGATTCTTGTTGGTATTGGTAGTTAAAAGGGAAGAAAGCAGCATTTGTGCTTGCTCTAGAGCCTTGCTGGAGAGATAGGACAAAGATAACCTTGGCATCTGTTATTATATTCCAAATCCCAGGAGGAATGAGGGCTCTGAATGCTGGTTTAACACTTCTCTTGCTGGGAACTATGTAAAGGGAACAAGCAGGCTCTGCAAACCAAGACAGTTTTCTTCTGAGCAGAGATAAAGTTTGACTTTTCCTTCTCTGTCTTCCACCATCACAGCCTATTCCTTCTCTCTGTCTGGTAGACAGGGTGGTATGGAGGAGGATGTATAGACGTAATCATTCAGAGACCTGGCTCTGTTTCCAGCTATGCTGCTACTGCATGCAGCCCTGTACAAAACACTGGTCCACTCTATCACACTGCCTGTATTTCCAGCCCCTTCAAGTCAAGAAGGGGCTGCCACATGTATCAGTGTCCACAGACATGTTCGCTGTCCCTAATGCAGACAGTCAAGAAAGTTTTTATTTGTCTGAGTCTATTGCAGACCATATGTGCAAGAAACCCATGCTTCTTCAAAAGGAGCGTCTTGCTGTGCAGTTGTGACAGGGTGTGTGGGCATATGTTTCTGCCTGGCCTAATTAATCATTACACCATTTCAGCAACCAATTCTTCTTTGGCAGGCTACGCAGGGTCATTCATATCTATTAATATATACACACATATACACATGTACACACAGAGAACATAAAGCCATCGTTGTTTAACACAGCTCATCATTTTAGCAGGTAATAATGTATTCCGTGATAAGATATAGATAATGCTTAGAATAAGGTTTTCCATACAAATAGTAATAATTTATGAACCTGGAATGTTTTCCATAACTGCATTATAACGGCTACTTCAACTTTTTGTTGTGAAGAATAGTTCTGACAGCAGACTAGAATGTTTATGAGCAAATAATAATAATAACAACATCATTAAAGGGGTAGAACAGAGTCCAAGTGCATTTCAGGTTTTGGTTTGAGCAATTCTAAACATATTTTTTCTTTCACTGATACGTTCTCATCTCTAATCAGAATTCATAGGGACATCCCATTCTAAACAGGGATCAGATCTGACCTAGGGAACAACAAGCTTAATCATTAGGGAGACTTTTCCTGTCTGTCTCTACAGGTAGCAAAATACCTAGCTGGAAACATAAGCTGGCACAATGCATAAAGTGTACCAGATCTCAAAAGTAAATAGTGAGGAAAATCCTAAGCAATCAATAAAACTATGCAATGTCCATGACTACCTGTAAAAATATCTTCCTCCGATTGGCTGCCTTTCCTGTGATCCTCCTTTCCAAGATTTGATATTATTCCTACCTTAAAAGAACAGAAACAGGACAATTTCTTCCCTTCCACTCACGGAAGAACTGAGAGGGCTCTTCTGCCCATTCTTGTCCCATCTGCCCTGGGAAAGGAGAGTGAAGAAATGAAAAAACTTTAAAAACCTGTAGGAGAAGGTGAGCTGTGTTGTTGGGGGCAGATTTTAAAAGTGAAATTGCTGAAAGAATGTAAGTTTAGAGACAGATTTAACTGTTTACATGGACAAATGGAAGAGCAAAAGTACAGGTGATGATAGATTTTTTTTTTCCTTCATTCAGAACTATTTAAGGCTGATTGCTCTGGATGAAATACCAATCCAGCTTCTGTAGCCTAATTTTTAATTTTAAATGCAAATTGAACTGAACAGATCTGGAAAAGTTCTGATATTTCTTCTAGTATTTCTGCCTTCTTTTAATTTCTTCATACCTGTTTCTAACCAAAAGATAGGTGAAGAAACAACCCAAGAGATGTGCTGAATCTAAACATCTTTGGAAATTAATAAAGCAAGAGGACCTAAGCTTGTAATACTTTAGACCAAGGCCCATCACCAAATCTCTGACCTGTGGATTTTTACTCAGCACCACTGGCAGACAGGTATATTTCTCACTATTTTCACTTGTAAAACTGAAGGCTTGAAAGCAATTTGGGAGAGTAACAAAGCACTTATTCTCTGCTGGGATTTAATTTGCTTTCTGTCTGTATTTCTGTCAACCACGAAGGAATCTTTATCTATCCCCAGCAAGCCTAAAACATTTGCAGTGTGAAGGAACTGAGCACAGCAACATTAAACAGAAACAGAGAGACAGAAACAACACCAGAAACAAAGCTAAGGCTGAGAAAAAATAGCATTAGAAAAATCAGATTCTTTCATCATGGAGATTTAAGCTTATACAGAACACTAGATCTAAGTTCAGATCTATCTTGCATGAAGAATCATAATAAATAGTGGTAAACTTAACACTCAAATTTTGAAATAATAATAGTCGTCATCATCATCATAATCTCGCTTTCCATTAAAGGCTCTAAAGGCATTTTGGGAGCATCACTGCACTAATTTTCACAGTCCAGCTATTGCAGACAGATTTTTTTTCAAATTTCTTTTTCATCAAAGAATAAAGTAATACGGTGTGAGTACTCCCCCTCTCCACCTTAAAATTTAAGCTAAACTAACCTGGAACGCTTCACTCAAAACCCAACTCAAAACATCTCTAGGGGACTTGTTTAGAGCTGCAGAGTCCTTCTCCATTCCCAAGCTCCCAAAATACTCCATTTCCCACCAGGGCAGACTCTTATCCTAATGGGTGGACATTTAACGTGAAACCTGTGTAATGCCAGGGACAGAGTAAAGTAGTAACTCCAGGTATTTGTCCTTTGACCAATCTACTTGAAGCTGGGAATGTTAACTCCTGGTGAGTTCCAGCCTGTCATGGGTACCCTGCTTTCAGTACCCAATTTAGTTCTAGGCCTATCTTCATGTCAGATTTAAGTGTAATGCCTTGTTGACTCATCCCCTTTTTATTTCAATTTCCAAAACTATCAATGTAATCTGCACTCTGAAAATCAGGATTTTCTAGTCTTCTAAGTAGCCACCATCCCACTGAGGTAACTTAAGTGCTGTTCACAAACCTGAGACAAGGACTTGCTTCCCAACAGCTGATCTACCAACTGGCTTAAGCAAAGATACCAGTATTAAAGTCCTAGGACAGAGCACACATCCTGCTCTGCTGCCCCTTTGACAGATGGTTTAATTCCAATTAAGGGGCAAAAAGGAAAACTGGGGGCAGTACTGTTTTAAAAGTTATCACAACTAGTTGACCAAAACTCTTGAGTCCTCACATTTGTGTTCTGCTGCACAGTTTGTCTCAGTCTGAGGCTTAAAACTGATGAGTGAGAAGTAAGCCGCGTATATGGAATCCCTAATGTTCTGAAATGTTTAGATAATATCAAGTCATTGTGCTAGCATTTGTTTGAAATAAACATATACAAATTACAGAGAATTACTGAAAGACATACCCTGAGTCACTGGGCTTTCACTGTTATTTGTTTACTGAATAAACTGCTCCACTCTGGGAGTGTCAGTGCTTTATATTGTAAACACAAAGGATCAAAGAGCCACATCTTTATGACATATACCTTTTAAGCATATAGAAATACTTCTGCTATTTAATTTGGGATACCCTTAATGACCAAGCTGGGAGTCAACCTTCCTCTGTAGCTTTCAAAGCAGTTTCAGGTGGAAAGCAAAGCTTATTATATTTCTGAGAGTCAGAAAATTAAATGACTGGCACACAGTCTAACACCAAGCCATTGATCTGGGACAGAAATCCCACTGTTCTGACTCCCAGAGTGAGGTCCTGTGCACCAAACACTCCATCACAGGACACTGACTGCAAGGTATAATCATCTCTCTTAGCACAAATGAAGACACTTTTGTATTCCAGAATAGAAATCTGTCCTTTCATACCTATGAAATACCCTGAAAACTCCCTTCATTATCTCCAAGCCATTCAAATAATCACAGTTTTATTTTGCAATCCCAGCACTTCCATTAGTTGCTAAACTAGTGCTTTCCTTTGGGATTGCACAGTATTTTAGGAAACCTATCTGAGAATGTTTATCAATAGAAATCAATTCTATGACAAATAAATCAATAAACATTTAAAACAGGTAATATGGTTCAGCTGAAGGAGGGAGATACAGAGCTTCCACCTAAGGATTATGAACATGAAACCCCACTGGGTTAAATAGTGACATAGATTGCTACTACTGGGGTATTTCAGTGGTGTGTTTGGAATATTGTCGTCGTTTTGAGACCATTCCTAACAAATAAGCAGCCTCTTTATTTAGCTGGCGCCTTGCTTGACTGACCATGATGGGTTGGACAAAGGAAAAGAGGCTGAGTATCATTTAGCACACGCACTCCAGAAGTGACAAGAGGATAACAACATTGGGGACTACTGGGCAAAGCCTGGAGGTACTGATTTAGATGCTGGACTACAATGATGAATCTCCTGTGCCAAGTCAGTCTGATTGCCATTTTTACCCAGAAGCTTGGGGACAGGTTTTTGTCCTCAGCATATTAACTAAGGGAATATATGCAAATGTAACAAGCATTAAAACCATCAGTCATACAGCTTGACTTAATATTCAGATATGGTATCAGGACCACTCTTGCTTTACTGGCTGTAGCAACCATTTTAAGAACATTGCCATG
>VYZW01053446.1:383-20522 GCA_013401315.1 Balaeniceps rex
TCTGACCCAGTTTTGGGAGTGTGTTGAGCCTTACACAGCTGTGATGACAGGTTAGAGTCCAAGTTCTGCTGTAATGCTGTCTGTAAGTTGCATACTTCCACAGGAAACATTCATCTGAGGTCACTGCAGTGGTAGGGGTCTGCCAGCACCTTCCCCAGCTGTCTCCAAGGGCTGTGCCCGAACTGCACATACATGGCTAAGGGCAGAAGCTGTTGAGAGCATCATAATATGTGTGTGGCTTTGCTGTGAAGACCTGCCACCTAGGCTTTGTTAAATAAGTAGCAATCTCGCTGTTCTTTTGGGGGAGTTGGGAGGACAGCTCTGCTGGCCTTCTAAAGCATTCTGCTAGCTTTGAGACTGACTGTGTGAAAGGACCTTGAGCCCACAACTTATTGTGCCTGGCCTTTGTGCTGGATGCTTGGAAGGAGTAGTTTTGTGCTTGCTAAGTGGTGTGCCCCCCTCCCACAAGTGGGCACCAGCCTGGCTTGTGGGGACAGAAGCATGAATATGGGAATGGAGTGCTTAATGTCTTAATGTCTTTATGTCTTTTGCTAATGCATCTAGATTTATATCAACATCCAGTTATGATTGCTTAGGTCTTGATCTTTTCAACAAAGGGCATTGATTAATATATGTGGAGCTCATTAGAAGCATGATCATACATCCACACACATACCCTATTAAGGCGTGCAATATAATGTGCAATGCAATTAGCTGTGGGGCAGTGAAGATTAAGCATCATAGGATCTTTATTCCAAATTCTATGCTGCTGTTTATTATTTCTGGGACTGCAGTTCTCTTTCCTCAGTCTGATTCATTCTGAGTCATACAAAACACGTCCTCATTGAAATGGGGTGCACAGCAGCAAGGGCTGTCATGCTAGTTCTGCACCATTAGGTAATTGTTTGAGCCTTTTCTAGTGGAGATGTCTGTTACACAGGCAGCACAAAAAGATTAGGAGAATGTGGGCGTCTCGTAGGAGGATTCAAAGTTAGAGGAAAAATACCTATTAGAAAAATTTCAGCTTGAGCTTGCTTATTACAAACTCACCAGTATTTCCATTTAAAAATATTTGTAGAATGTAATTCGAGATATGGAAATGATTGTTCATATGCAGAACTAATCCTTTTTATTACAGTGAAAAAGGACCATGAAGATTCATCTATCTGGGGGTAGATTTGGGGCCCAGTGTGATATTGGATCAGTTCTTGCGACAGACATTACTAAAATCGTATTTAAAATGTGTCTCAGAAGTCAGAAAGTGGGCTGCTAGTAATGTCGGTGATTTTTATGGGTTAACTCATCGGTCTTGTTGATAACAGCACAGCAACTTTTATGCAGTTTTAATCCTCCAGTCTCATTTGGTAAGGAATTTGATAGGGCATATTCTTGTTTACAAAGAGGGTTACCCTCCTTGTATGAAAGGTAGAATTTGAAGCAGATAGTACTACAGTAAATATATTTTAAATTTTCTCATCTACTGACTAAAATTCCAAAGCTGTTTACTGACAAATAGGCAGCCTACTCCTCCACTACTTGGAGAGGTATCAGATTAAAGAAAACAGCCACCAAGGATAGCACATCAGAAATGACGTCTGTAGTCACAAAGGGAGGTATTAATGCAGGGATGAGGCACTTCCCTCCCCCATGCTGTGAGCAAGTCAAGAATGATCATTATGGATAGCAGAAAAATCACATCTTCCCTCATCTTGCTGATGGGAGAAGAAAATGTCTGGATGGTTGATTTGGAGTAAGAAGTAGAGCAAAACAGAATGGCTAACATGAAATATGCTTCATTTTTGAAGTGTTAGTTGAAGTACAGTCGATTTGATTTGCTTTGGTAGCAGCAGGGACTTACATTAGATAGAAACGTGAACAGAACTGCATGAACAACAAGAAGGGACAGTTACTGTGTTAGTGCAAAAAAGCCAGAACACAACACTATTATTGAAAATATTTAAAATAAAAGTAAATAATATTATTGCCTTTCCTTTCTTGGAAATAGAGTACTATATAAAGATAAAATGTGTAAGTTTGTTGTTTTACACATAATACATCTCTTATTTATTTTAAATTCCTTTTTGCTTTGAGATACCTTCCATGGCTATGAATTACGAGAGTGTCTTTTTTAACTGTATAGCTTTTGGTAAAATCCATTGTCAGTTCTTAGTTTGAATTCAGTTCACATCATCTTCTCATAGGCTATAAAGAGGTTCAATCTGTTCCAGANAACTCCACCCTGGAGGAGTCGATTTTTGCAAAACTGTATCTCAAAGAAGTATTCCTCTATTAACTCATTAGTGTTCTTGATCACCAACTTAATCTGTATGCCAAGAAGAGAAGCCAGAAAAAAATAGCCTTTCATCTTAACTTCAGAGATAATGGAGTTCATGATCTAAAAGGTTGTCTCAGTAGATTTGAAGACCTGATATTTTTCTGCTAGATCAAACCTGTTTTGAAGAGCTTTAACTCCATTGATTTCAGTGGGGCAGATCATAAATCTGCTGTAAGATCATAAGCTTATTGACAGATTTAAGTTAAATAATAAATATAGTAGTAAAGGATGTTAGATTAAAGCTGCAGCCCTATGTGGTTTTCAATGTGTTTTCAGCGTAGAGGGATGAAGTGTCTCAAAAATGCATGTCAGCTGAGCACCCTGTCTGATCATAGTAGTTGAGAGAGCTGCAGAAGAAGTAGATTTCTGCTGTTTTTCCATGCCCTTTCTACTATTAACACTATTCTCAGTGTAGTGGAGTATACTGTGGAGAGCTTCAGAGAAGCTAAGGTATTTTGCTTTTTATTTAGCTGTGTAAGATAAATCTGTTCAAATGAAGAATACTGAAAGAATGAGTTTCAGAAATGTTGATCTGATTACCACTTTAGCCCCAGCTCATTCCTATGTTTGTCTTGAAACAAGCAAGTTAGTTTGGTTTCAACGGGCTACTCACATATAGTTCAAATCCTTAGTTGTTTTGCTGAAATAATACCAGTGTGTTAATAGGCTCAAGCCTAACAGTCTCAGAGCTATAATCAGCTCCAGACCTTGCATGATATGGCTTGATGTCTTTGGTCTTTTGTGTAGGCTGCCTTTTCCACAACTTGCTGGACAGTAAATTCATGCAGCGTTGTTACAACCAGCTTTAATTTCTTGTCTTAACCTTTAAGAGAAAATACTTATGGCCTAGTGGAAAAATAATTGCAGCAAGTTTCAAGAAAGCAAGAGCTCTGATGCTGAATGGTAAGAAGCTGGTCAAGAGAGCACCCTGGGCATCCTTTTCCTGCATTATTCTGCTGGGATTCATAGAAGTGTAGCCTGTTCCTCTCAAGGCACCAGGGAGTCCCTGGAATTAGTGTTGCAGTCCCTCTTTAGGAGTATTGGCTATTACAGACTGCAAAGGAGCTTCTAAAGATAATGTATGGGGAGTTGCCATAGGTGTTTCTCTTTTTATAAAAACAAGCACAATCAAACCGCAGTATCTACCTATTCTTCCCAAAAGAAATGCTTTACTGGTGTTTTCTAAAAAGAATGAATACCTGCCAGCAAGCTATTATTGCTGAGGAACCATACAGGAACATGCAGTGTATATGCATAGAGGAAAGACAGAAATTTGGTGAAGAAATAGATTTCAATTTTCAGTATTCAATTCTTTATAACAAAAGAGGAAAGTCTATTTTATGAAAATATTTTGACAGTGTCCTTTTAAATGTAAGCTTTGATTTCAAGGCATTTAATTTGCAGCATGGTTTGACTGTGAAACAGACATAGTAATTATCTGGCCTGTTCTTCCTCTTCTGTATAACAAATTTGTTTAATTGGGAATTGGATAACAACTTGAAACCAACTATACTTAGTGTGTATTTGGGTGAAATGGAAAGGATCTAGAGTGAAAAAAATGTGTTACACAGTAGACAGGTGTACTATGTTCTGGGGGCTTCATTTATTGGTGCTGGTGTAGTAGTTTAAGAAAGCCAAGGGAGCTGCGGGTTTATATACTGTTAGAAAATATGTTTCAGATAGATGATCTGAACTTGTGTATTAGAGTAATGAATAGGGGATTGGACATGGTCAGTGACCAAAAGATCAGCTTAAAGTGCTATCATGAGCCATCTGAGCATGGTCTTAGCCTAATATAGATGTGAAATAATTCATATTATTGTCTTGTACAATTAATGAGGTTTGGTCCTGGACAAATGGGAAATTCTGTGAAATATGCATGTTATATGGATCAACCATTTTGTCTGTGGAAATGTATGATATATGTAATATATTTGTAATGTAGCATCCATATGTATACTATATGTAACAAAACACTGGCAACTGAAAGTTAAAATCGATTCTCATGTAATTTCCATTGTGATGAGCTTCTGATTTAAGTTTAGTTTGGATATGAGCCTTTGATAACTATGTATTTATTAAATTTTCAGTTTTGTAGTTTGTAATTTCAGAGAAAAATTAAGGAAGACTGCATATGTATGCATTGGATATTCAAGACACCGCTGTCTGAAATTTAACATAAGAAGTATTCCTTTGTCAAATTGCAAAAGAGCCTTCCTAGCATGTAGTTCCAGAAATACCAGGACGAATATGAAGTTTACACTCCTATTTGTTTCTGTCCTAGAGGTAAATAATGCTGACATCTTGGGCATAAAATCTCCTTTTTTTAAAAAAAAAACCCTTTCATTTTATGCTTTAATACACATAATGCATAACAAAAATGCATAATTTGAGAGAAAAATGCCATTTGAAGGAATATTAGTTTTGAAAGGTAAACCTCTGGAAAGCACCTCAATTAAGATTCATTATTCATGTAGTATGTGTGTACAAATACTATAGCTGTAGTACAATAAAATCTTGAACTGTAAGTCCTGTGTCTTAAAACACTGCAATGTAGAAGCATAGCATTTTGTTCAATTAACTGAGTTACACAGATGTATCAGCTTGTAACACTGTGTGCCATTTTTTGTGCACCAGGTAAACTGACTATGATAGGCATATAGTAAAATGTACCATGTATGGAGAACAGAGTCTAGCGCCTATGATAAAATTCCCATTCATTCAGGGTTTTCAATATAGTATTTAGGAGTGGTACCGATACTTTTTACTAAAATTGTCCAATGTTTCCTATGATGCTTATAATTGCCTCAAATTTCAATTGTTTGGTCTGAAGGCTTTTTGTAGCTGGTTTACTTCAGTATTACATTTGTTTTCATCCATTCTCAGGAATAAAGATAGAGAAAAAGTGCCTTTTTCCAGTGCTGAAAATAAGAGCAAATAAAAGGTCTTTAATCTGACATTCTTATGCCCTTTGGGATGGTATTGAAATTTGCCATAGGAACAGCCTTTCAGTCAAGGATACACTTAATTTGTTCTTACAACATTTGGTTTATATAAATCCATGAAGGATTCTAATTTGCATATGCACAAGTCTTTTAGTATTAATCAACTCAAATTGCAAGTCCTGGTCTGTCTGTCTTCAGTCTCACACAGCTCCTAGTGCTGACAAGGCCATGCATGAAACGTTTAGGTAGAGTAATTATGTCTGCTGCAATGTCTCTTGCCTGCCCTGCAGCAGGTTCAGGCCAGACATTGGAACTGGTGTTCCTCACCTCTTCCTTACCTAGGTGTGGCATCTGCACAATATAGAGGAAAGTGTCAGTCTGACAGGTTCCTAAGGGACAAGGAGCCAAGGGCAAGAGCATGGATGGCATGGCACTGCCTTGCCAGCTGGGGTCCCGTCTCACTGTCCCCAGTGAGGTGCGCAAGTAAGGCCTGGAGATGATAGCCAGTTTCAACCAAGAGTCTAGGTCTTCAGGCAAGTGCATGGTGACAAGGCAGGTCCAAGGTCAAGCTGGTAAGTCAGTCTGCAGGTCAGGGTCTGCACCACTGTAGAGAGAGAGGGTGGAAAGAATTAGATTTAATTAATTATGGAGACTGAGGGCAAGGACAAGAAACAACCAGAAATTACGTTGCACTCTGGGACTTAGGAGATGAGAAGACTTTGACTGGGAGGAGGACACTGAGTACCAGACATATTAAACAAACAGAATAAGAACCAGACTGAGACTGGGGCAAGGACTTGTTGAAGGGAATAATGCAAAAGGTCTAAATTTAGAGGAATGGGTTGAAAAATGTACGTCCATTGAAAAAAACTTGGCTCTGTCTTGTGAAATGGTAGTGAAAAATTCAATTCCTATGCTCTCAGGAGATATTTGTAAAATAGACTGAGACACTTAAGAGAATGACTGCCTGTCTGAGGTTACTGTGTTTAAGTGGTGTAGGTATGACTCACAGAGGTGTCACTAAAATAGTGTATGGGGGATTTGGGATTTTCAGGTTTTTTTCATCAAAACTTAGTTTATGTATTTTCTTTACTACAGTCTCACAAAGGTACCAAAGATGAGATCTCAAAAAAAAAAAAAAAAAAAAAAACACNAAAAAAAAAAAAAAAGACTACCACTTTGAAGATAATCTGTACTACAGTCTTTAATTACAGACTCACCTGTTTTTTCCAGATAAAGGATGATATTGTGTTACAGATGGAGATCGAGGGTTTGTAGGATTCTGCTTCATTTATTACATGAATTGAAAACTTCCCGGTGGAATGTGGAGGGGGATTGTAGTAAGGAGGTGGGATATAATGAAAATAAACTTTACAGAGTTTAGATCGGTGTTGTGGTTTAGCCCCAGTCGGCAACTAAGCACCACGCAGCCACTCGCTCACCCTCCCCCTCCCCGGTGGGATGGGGGAGAGGATCGGAAGGGCAAGAGTAAGAAAACCCATGGGTTGAGATAAGAACAGTTTAATAATTGAAATAATAATAATAGTAATAATAATAATAATAATAATAATAATAATAATAATTGTAATGAAAAGGAGAACGAGAGAGACAAACAAAACCCAGGGAAAAGAAAACAAGTGATGCAACCGCTCACCACCCGCCGACCGACACCCAGCCAGTCTCCGAGCAGCGATCGCTGCCCCCCGGCTAACTTCCCTCGGTTTATATACTGAGCATGACATCATATGGTATGGAATAGCCCTTTGGTCAATTTGGATCAACTATCTTGGGCTGTGCCCCCTCCCAACTTCTTGTGCACCTGGCAGAGCATGGGAAGCTGAAAAAGAAAGTCCTTGACTAGTCTAAGCATTACTTAGCAACAACTAAAACATCAGTGTGTTATCAGCATTCTTCTCATACTAAATCCAAAACACAGCACTATGCCAGCTACTAGGAAGAAAAGTAACTCTAACCCAGCTGAAACCAGGACAATCGGTTACATGAACATAGGCATTTGTGATACTGTAAACTATTGCACTTGGCCAATTCTGAAGGAAATAAATCTATAGATCCTGTGTCATATGACAGCCTTGTGCAGGTAGCTTGTATTTTCTTTAGCATAGCACTAGACAACTATGTTTAGGCGCCTGAATTGAGACCCTAATTTGTGCAAAGCACTTAGATATTAAAGTAATGACTATACGGAAAAAAATCAACAGATAATTAATACTGGTTTGGACATCAGAGAAATGTTGGAGTGGAATGGTGTAAATTAGATTTAGGGTCTTGCACCGAACAATGTAGGTGAAGCCAGATAGATGGTTGCTAAATAAGTATAACCCATTTGGTGTGGAGCTGGAGAGGTACTCCATATGAGAAACAGGAGAATAGGAATGTAATTGATTATTTCCATGCAAATGCTCAGATCAAGTTTCCGTAAGCACCACAGACCTCCATTCTTGGTCCTTTGCTTTAGAGGCTTTTTTAACAGTTTTCATGTGGAAGCATGCAACAGAAATTAGTGAGAAAATTTTGATTTTTCTCTATCCACAATGAAATTAACAACAGAGTTAAATAGCTCACTTCTGGTGTGATGGAAAGTGATACTTCTGGTTGAAGTCTGTGCGGTGA
The DNA here is from genome assembly GCA_013401315.1 of Balaeniceps rex. NCBI lineage: Eukaryota > Metazoa > Chordata > Aves > Pelecaniformes > Balaenicipitidae > Balaeniceps > Balaeniceps rex. The sequence goes on from VYZW01053446.1 coordinate 8,295, forward strand.
AGAAAAACCCGAAATATAGCCCTCAGAAGAGTACACATCTAAATGTCTCAATTCATATCACGAACCTTCTGATAATTACCATAAGTACAAAACAACATAAACCATACAAATAACAATATAGAGCCATTTAAGATTACAAAATACTGCAGATATATAATAGTTAAGCTATGCTGTGTTGTCAAAAAATACCAGCATACACATATGCAAAGGTTAAGCTTTTGCGTTACAAATACTGACCCAGGTAGTCAGCTTTCCTGTTTGTATTCTGAGCACCCATGAAAGATGACTTAATGTGACGTTTATTCTCTCTGTCTCAACTCTCAGGCTGCCCAAGTCCCCATTCACCTTGTGGTCCATCTAAGGAAGTAGTGGGCCATTCCAAGTTGCATCCAGCTGCAACAGCCACTGTGGATCTGCTGTTGACAGCTGAAAAATACTGGTATACTGAGGGACATGAGCTTTCCAGCCGGGTACTTCTGACAGCCATACTGTCAAATGCCCTCTTAGGTTCCTCTACGTTGAAGGAAAAGCCGTAAGAAAAATCATGCCAACTTTAAAGCAAGCAAGGGTTGGTACTTAAGCATTCGGGATGGTCTTTGGTTCTCTAGTGGTATAATACCTAAAGTCTGATCCATAAATGTATCAGAAGCAGCAGTTTTGTTTTTCATTGGCAATATACCACCATTATTTTGGAATTGTAAAGATAAACATGATTTGGTATAAATTGCAAATAAAATGTTAGTTTGAGCCTCCAATCTTTCATTTCTTTCTCTCTCTGTTTCCCCCCTTGTTTCTCACTTATTTTTGGTTGGAAATCAAAAGGGGCCAGAATGCTAAAAGCTTTCCTCCCAGCAGTGTGTGTATATACTTGTGTGTGTTATGAAAGCCTGCACTGATTGCAGCAGCAGGAGCCAGCTTAAGGGAACAAAAGCTGTTTTCTCTCCCTGCCATTTCCTGTTCAGAAATTAATCTTGCATGTGTGTTTTTGCATGCGTACACACACACATGCACACCTTGAAACATAATGGGGGCTGGAATTCACTTCATCAATGTGTTCCCCATAGCTCTGTGTGAGCTAATCTTAGTTGTAATACACAATTGTTTTTGCTCCTGCAACTTCTATTTTTAATACTCTGTTGATTTTGTGTTTCAGTAAACCTAAAAAATATTTTTTGACATAGAACATTATTTATTCTAATGCAGCAAATCATTGGTCCTTCCCAGACAGAAGGAGCTTTATACATTCTTTCTTTTCTAATAAAAGGTACATGGCATGGGGTTTTCTGTTTGACAGCCCAGAATGAGGAAGTTGAGATAGAAGTGCCAGGAATGAGATCATCAGTTATAAAGGGAAAACTGGAGAAGAACATCAAAATGAGACTTTAGAGGTGTGAATTATATCACTTGTGGCAGTGTCCAAATCAAGTGACAGTGTCAAAAATTCCATCTTAAAAGGTCGTGTATAAAAAATTGCAGGCATGCCAATTATGCCATGAACCTACAGCCATGCTGAAATTTTTAACCACTTTTAAACCTGTGCTTCTTAAATTAATGTAATGGTGGAAAATGTTATGTTAGTAGAAGACATCAACATTTATGGACATTAAGATGAGGAACTGAATGCCCATTTCATAGGTGTGCAAATTCAACATGCTTTTTTGTTTGAAATCTTGTTCCATACTTGGGGTGGAAAGCTAAATCTTCAACTGGTACTGTAGAAGAGTACCAATGAAGCTTCTTCCTTTATAGGTACAGGATTGGTTAAAATACAAAAGTGGCAGCCAGGATTTGAGAAAGAATGGCCAGTACTAACTGAAGGACATTGTCATCCAAATTCTGGGCAGGATATTAGCATATTGTTTTCATTTTTGCTTCTCAGTACTGACATACGCAAACCTTTTATGAAAATCTTAATCAGCATTTCTATTTCCACAAAGACATCTGAGCGATATTCTTAAATCCCTGAACTGTAATAGTGTGTACTCCTTACGGGTTTATTTCATGACTGAAACTCTGTCATTCCTGATGTGGTGGAAGAGCTGAGGAGGAAAAAGAAGTAGCAAATACACCAGAAGATTCTTCTTGCTTTAAATGAAGGAAGAAAAGGTGTGGTGAAATTACAGTATCCAAGGTGCCGCTGCTTTCAGACTTTCATGGGATATTACTGGTGTTTGAAATCCATCCACAAACGGATTTTTACTGTGTGAAATGCACGTACAGTCTTGTCATGCAGCTTTTTTTCTTTTTCTAACAGAAGGGAAACAATAACAGAATGTTAACTAAAGAAAACCCTAATATTAGTGCTGAGAAATGAAGCTTTGCAATAAGGTTGTGTAGGAATTAATTTGTTCATTTCCAGTTGATTTTTGGATGAAGCTGTCAGCTACTCTTCAGTCAAATCAATGTTACAACCCAGTGTCTAATATCCTTCTTGTAAAAAGCTGTTGGAAACAGCATTTCTACTTGAGGCTCAGTTGTCTTCTCAAAATTGGCTTTGTCAGCTTCTGCAGTGTATGAAGCCAACTAAGTGATGATTTCTTGCCTGAAGCATTTAAATGAATTGTAAAATGAATGTTTAGAAAGGTTTTTGTTTGTTTTCTACCATGCTCACATATGCCTGTCTGTGACCAGTCTTCCATCTGATAAGAATTTGAATGCATGAATGAGAAAAACTTAAAGAACATGCTGAGGTTCTGCACTTGCAAAAACACATCTCATGCTGTTGTGTATCAAGTTAATCTCTGCCTCCTCTTTTATTACCTGCCTTAAATAGAAGTTTGCAAAAATTATAATAATGCAAATTGTTTGTATCACTAACATCGGAAAGAATTTGAACAAATTCTTATGTCATGCTGGGGACAGTTTAACTTAAACATATGCTTAAAGGACTCAGGACTTCGCTGAATAGGGATCAGATTTATTCGTGTACTTAAAGATGTTCCTTGACTGGAATATTTTTTAGATTTTTGTCACATTTGCCTTTTTTGACAGCTTGTTTATTTAGTTTTGACTTGTTTTTAAAGCAAAGCAGTCCAGGTTAAAAGTCCTTGACAGTGTTCTTCTCTAATTAATATGTTGAGTGATAACTGAGAAATTTTGAAATGTCCTGTGAAAGGCAGTATGAAGCTTTAGGAATGAAGAGAAAATAAAATATAATACCATCTGGGAGTATGGACATAACTGGAGAGTTACCAGATTGGAAGTGGGATGAAGATATGATTGGAATTGCTAGAGTTGAGATCAGCATTAAATTTTGTGGCTTCCAATGTTTCTTAAAGAGAATTGCTTTTCCTTGGTATTTTAAGATGCAATAGTAAAAATGTTGGTAACCCACTATGATTATAACTCTAGCAGAAAAAATCATGTGTAAGTATTATTTTCTGTGTGTCTGGGAGCATGTGGATGTCTGTGAGGGAAATACTTCCTCAAGAGAGATGGAGCAATTTCTTTTCTATAATCAGTGTTGTTATAGCGTTACAGTGTTCAGGCCAGAAATATTCAGGCCAGTGAAATAATGGGAACTCATCTCTGTAAGCAGAAAGTCATTGGACATTGGTCTCAAAACTGTATATGTGCAAAGCTGTGATTCAATGCCAAACATTGCAGAAGTCTTCTGGCAGTGCTAAAGCTGGGGTAACTTGCTTTTCTGGTACAGAAGATAGACAATGATCTGGTAATGGCAACAATGGAGGTAATTTTCAAGAATGTATTTGATATCGAACTGTCGTGGTTTAGCCCCAGTCGGCAACTAAGCACCACGCAGCCGCTCGCTCACCCTCCCCCTCCCCGGTGGGATGGGGGAGAGAATCGGAAGGGCAAGAGTAAGAAAACCCACGGGTTGAGATAAGAACAGTTTAATAATTGAAATAAAATAATAATAATAGTAATAATAATAATGATAATAATAATAATAATAATAATTGTAATGAAAAGGAGAACGAGAGAGACAAACAAAACCCAGGGAAAAGAAAACAAGTGATGCAACCGCTCACCACCCGCCGACCGACACCCAGCCAGTCCCCGAGCAGCGATCGCTGCCCCCCGGCGAACTCCCCTCGGTTTATATACTGAGCATGACGTCATATGGTATGGAATAGCCCTTTGGTCAATTTGGATCAACTATCTTGGGCTGTGCCCCCTCCCAACTTCTTGTGCACCTGGCAGAGCATGGGAAGCTGAAAAAGAAAGTCCTTGACTAGTCTAAGCACTACTTAGCAACAACTAAAACATCAGTGTGTTATCAGCATTCTTCTCCTACTAAATCCAAAACACAGCACTATGCCAGCTACTAGGAAGAAAAGTAACTCTAACTCAGCTGAAACCAGGACACGAACCTATCTATACTAGGTGAAACCTTGTCCTTACTGAAGATAGAGAGATCTGCCCAGGACTTACATGGGCCTAGGATTTCATCCACTGTACTTCCAGGCTGCAGTTTCAATGACATGTGAGCACGTAGTGACATCTGCTCCTAAGGGCTGCTTACCGGTTTTTGTTTTATTAATAAACAATAAAACAACTCTTATCTGCTTTGTAACCCTGTATTATCAGACTATATTTTATAATATAATTTATATTATTACAAATATATATACTGTAACATATAATGATTATAATTAACATGCTTAAAATTAAGTATGAGCTTTGGCGCTTTGCTAGCTTCTGTTGTATATCAAAATGCATTTTAAAAATTTGAAAGAATGTATGTGTCAGGAAGAGGAGGGATGTATTTTAAGTTTTGTCATCTTATCCATTTAAAAAATCTCTCATTTCTAGAGATGAACTGCTAGTAGGACTTGAAGCTAACATGATTTGTTTTGCCTGCTTCTTTATTTATGCATGACATTGATCATGCTTGGAAGCCTTATTTTAGTCCACTATTTTTAGTTGTTTAGTGTTGGATTTGCAAATCCTTTTGGATACAAAACTGCACGTGTTCCATTAATTAACAGGAAGGATAGCAGGAGATGCCTCTTACTTAGTAAGTCATCTCTGACTCAAATAGTCAGTGAAGATAATTGAGATTATTGGAAACATGCAATAATTTAGCTTAAATATTACATTGGTACTCAGTAACGTGGCTCTAAAAATGAGATTTTAATGAGTATGTTTGACTCTATGCTGAAGAGTTTTTCCAGGTTTATATTTTTCTCTGTAGTTCGGGTTTAGAAATGTCCAGCTCAAAACTTTTTAGTGGCATAGCTGGGATACAGCTTTGCCATCCAGATGGTGGAAGACTGAAACCAAGTTAGGATTCAGCTGTTGGTGGTACATTTAATGAAAGAGAAGCGTCAAAACTGGGCTGCAGATTGAAGAGGGAGTCCTGGAGAGTCAAGCTTGCTATTCCTCAAGTGAAAGGAAGACTCAAAAGTGAAGTTTATGGCTACCGGGAGGGATCATTTTCCTTCCTGTCTTTCCCTTAGTAGTAGCTGCCGATTCATCTCTCAGTGGTGGCAGCAGTAGTAAATATTTTTTCAGGACTCTGATAGAGGTAAAGTAGTAGACTATGACAATTTTACTGCCTCTTCTGAACTTGTCAGCTCCAAACTTTGTTTATGACTAGCATGAGCCCTGCATTTAGGTCTAGCATATTATTTGGTCATTTTAGTTTTGATAGTGTACATGTTTTGAATGGCTTTTACCTCATTTTTAACTGAGCCATTTGTTGCATGTTGTGCAGTATATATATGGACACATATAAAATGTGTCTTATTTGGAAAGTGCCATTACCTGTTCAGCTAATCTTTTTGAGACTGTAGCACTCAGAGGGCTTATTTTGCCCTGAGGCCCCCTTTAAAGAAAAAGTAACATGTATAGGGTCAAAAAATATCTATGTAATTATGTGCCTAATAGCAAAAAGAATATGTATTTGTGAAAGTACTTCTATTGTCATCTGGTCCTCTGCTGCTATGGAGTCCTGCTTCTGACCTGGTCAAAAAAGTCTCTCTTTGATGTTATGGACATCAGTTGTCCAATTCCCAGGATTCTTCTTTGTGCCTCCTGTCAAAGTGCACTGGTCAGATGCATTAGTATGTATTAGTTTTCAGAAAGACTTCATTTGTAGCTTTGGTAGAATTTTTTTCTAAATTTTTATGAACTGTTTTTCAGACATGCTGGATCAGCTCATTGGTCAGGATATATGTAAAATAAAAATTGGTCTACACAGTCTCAAGATTTGAAATATTCAGAATAAGTACAGCTTCCCATGGAAATTTGATTATTACAATATCTTACTGACAAGGACCAAAATACTTATCTCCTGCATAATTAAATTTCTCTTTTTTTTTTTCCTTTGGGAAGTTCTTACTCTCTTGCAGAGTAACAGGGGAAAGAATGTCACTGTAAATTATATTACTTCCTTGAAGGTAAGAAAATGTATTGTAACTCTCATATTTTTTTACTGATCCTTGTACTGAGTCATGAGAGAAGATTCCTCTAGAAGAGGAGAAACCTACTTTATTTTGTATTGGTGGGTACTACTTGCTCTTCCCATCATATAACTCATACTGGTGACTAGCTTATCTGTTGATTTCAAGCTTTGTGTTACACACCAATTTCACTTGAATTACCTGACATATTCTGGTTTTAGCAGGTCCGCATTTTTTTGTTTGCTCTAGATTTCTTCTCCTGATGTTTTTTGTTCATTACATATTTAGTCCAGAGTAAAAGTTGGGCTGCATTTTTTTCCTAGCCCTTCCTTTCTAACCTCAACGATAATAAAATAATGTGTTTAGGATCTAATTTTTCTGGATCACTATGAAAGCATAGGTCCTAACCAATTGGTGGTAGCTGCTAAATACTAGCAAATCTGCTGAAAAAACCCCACAAACCTCTTGGAAAGTCTACCAGGAAAAAAATCCATGTGCCATATAAAATCCTATAAGGTTTTCCAGTCCTGATAGTAGCACATATTTCTCCTGTCTGTGATGTGACCTTCTTCACAATGCCTAGATATATTTTTTTTCCAGTTTATAAACAGTATCATAGATTGTATTTTGCTTTTCTTTCTACCAAGCAGATGTATTGTTGGCTTGGCTTTGTCATGTTACTTATGTTGATTTTAAGTGTGTTTTTATAGTATGTAGGGTAAAACCAAGTTAACTTGAGTCAATGTGAGGCCCAGGCCTTCAGGGAGAGAGAAACTGAGGAACCAAGAAACTGCGAAACTGAGAAACAGAATTTTGAAATTCTGAGGCTGCCACTTCACTTGGAGGAACAAATGCAGAAAACCAAATTCATCCTTCCTGTGACTTAACTGAAGTAAATGCAGTTCTGCCACAAAAGAATGTGGATCAACCTGTCACAAAGGTCACAAGACTTCTCTCCTGCCCCCCGCTAAGTTCAGAAATGTGCATATGTAATGGGAATGATGAAACGTTGAAGAAAATAAGCTTTTAATTTAGCCCACATAAATATTGGAGATTTAAGGTAAAGCAATAACAATACACTACTCCATCATGTTTTTCAAGTAATTATGTGTTCATGAAATGTCTTGAGGAAAGTTGACTTTGATAAAAAAGATGGATTTCTTCAACATTTATGTTTTTGGAGTATTCCTTGGAGAGAAGTATTCTTGTAGTGTGCATTTGAAGATCAGAGTCTGTTCCGTACCTGGCATTCCAGCATTCTGACCTGTGCCTGAATCTCCTGTTACCGTGTAATGGCAGAGGTCCTGATTCCCTGCTCACAAGACAGTATATGGTCCAGTTCTCTTCCAGCCCGCCCTTGCATGCAGGCCTCCTTTCATCCCTTCCCACCCCTGGGAAGGAAGGGAATGGGACAGGAAGGATCTGATAGGTAAAGCATGCCTGAATCTTGCCCCAACGTGGTTTGAGCTGGCAAAGTTCTACATATAGACCAGCAGCAGTCAGGAATGCTCACATGTTCTGCACCTTTGGTATAACCTGCTATGCAATAAAAAACCAATGCTTTTGCATTATTCCTAGTCCCATCCAGTATGTGCTTGCTATTTCAGTTTTTGTCCCTGTAGTTCCATATTTTGTTATTCATTATTTTGAAAGTATTATCCTTTTGCACGCTGGGAGTAAATGAATAATATCCTATTATTAGATTGGCTGGAGAAATGTTTTGTGCTTTGAAAAGTGCCAGTCCTTGCATTTAATTTCTATGAACAAAGGAGCATACGCCTTGGAAAGAGACACTTTACAGCCTAGTGCCTGTGTATCATGCTGCATTTTAGATGACTTGTTTATGTTTAAAAAGTGTGATGTTAATAAAGCTGGGGAAGGGAAGAGGTATATCAGGTAATGCAGGAGAAACTGTATATTAACCAGTTGTAGGGAATGAGTTTTTTCTTCCTGTTGATTCCATTCTTACCATTTACATTCCAGTCCTGCAAGTTATATGCAAAACTTGTAAAAGCAAAATTTAATCCCAGGAGATCTTGTGTAGACCTAGTTTTATGTTTCTAGTTCTGGTGGTGTAGTAAACCTGGCTGGAGTCTGGCTTGGATGCAGGGGGAAATGAAGGCCACCTGAAGAAAGGCACATGCCTTTACAGAGGAAATGGACCACATACCTGATTATACATTCAATTCTGTATGAAGTGGTGCAAAACCAGTGCATATTAGAGAAGAACTCAAACCAGGGAAATGTTTATTAGATTTCATATTCATAGCAGTCTTATAAATAAATATCACCACTCCTGTAGTTTACATGACTGTGAGAGGTCAACACAATTTTCACTCGGAAAATTGGTTTTGTTAAAATGTAACTGCTACTATTTTTACTGGGCTTTCGCTGAACATTTTTTTCAGGCACTGAAGATGATATAGTCAAAATCTTTCAGGTTTTGGAGAGTTTAATATTCTATTTATACTAAGACAGTATTTGCTTAGTACTGAAAGAAGGATGTTGATTTTTGTAACCCATCTAACTGTTTGAGTGCCTTTCACTCTTTAAAGCATTGCTGCCACGATACTAAAAAAAACAACTGGGAAGCTGACATATTAAAACATTTTTTGTGCCTATTATTTACATACAATCTTTCTGTGAAAATATGAGGTTTTAAGTATATAATTTGTTCCTTTCTCTGCATGTGTGGGGTCCCTCACTCTCAGATGAAGGCAGTCATACAGCCTGATTTCCAGTTCTACTTCTGCAGTGTTCTTCTGGGTTCCAAACTTGGCAGAAGAAGCCAGAGAAGGGAAATGAGATGGAAATTAGCTCTATAAAAACAATAAATTCTTCCAGTTTTCTAAAGATTTCCCACAAGCTACCATGCCAGCTAGTGATTACCACTTTTTAGGACACTGTTTGTCATGATCAGCTGTGGCACAGACTGCAAGCTGATGCACACAATGGCAGTCTAAGTCACTAGGTGATGACAGGTGGTGGTACCAAAGGGAGGACGACACACTAGTAAGCAGTTTAAAAAGCTTAAAAACATTTGCTGCATTTTAAACATTCTTGCTTTGGATGGGAAATGGTCACCTTAATTTACCTTCTTGTGAAGATGCTTCTCTGGAAAAAGCAAACATCATGGCCAGTAAAGGTGAACAAATTTGCATGTTTTTCGTATTGCATAAATTAAAGAATAAACCCAAGTCAAACCCAGGTTTTTGAGAGGCATTTTCAGATACTTCTTAAAAGCATCTGATCTCCTCAGATAAATGCATCTGATCAAAATAGTTATTGCAAAGGGGATCACGTAAATTTTCCAGTTCAGTAAGTAATCTTCCTTTGGCAATTCTATTTCTGCTACCCAATATGTCACATTCAAGTTCTGTGACATCACACCATTGCCTTTTTGCTCACCAGTGTTTACTCCTGAATAGTGGCAAGAGCCTAGAAGGCATGGTGCAAACTGTGGCTGAACACTCTCTGAAGGGGGGGAACTAGTTCTCAAACCCTTGAATCAACAACACTTTATTTTTTCTTCAAAAAGACTATGTTGATAACAACCACTAAAGCTAAAGCTGCTAGTCTGTCTTTTTGTAAAAGGTGGTAAAAAGTGGTAAAAAGCAGTGGTAAGCTAAATTCAGCATCAAGTGGTTTTCAAAGATGCACACTGAAGATTAACACATGCATAACAACCTGGGTATTGTGGAGTCACTTAGGACAGTGGAGTGGTGTAAATATCCATACTAAATATTAGACTTACCAGCAACCTTCAGTATTATTGATCATCAAGTACTACTATCCGAATATTTACTAAAAGTACAACCCATATACACTGTGATAGCAAAATAAACCTGCTTGTCCCTAAGCTTTAGCATTGATGTCAACTGGCATGAAGTGGCCTGTGTCTGTGCTATTGTATTCTTTTACCTGCCAAACCAGGATAGTCACATCCAAACTACCTACTAGGAAAAATCTATAGCCTGTGCTAGTTCTCAAACCTGTTGTTGTTTGCAGAAGTACTAGTTGTCACAGGTCCAGGCACCATTCTAACAACCAAAAGGAACAGATGGTCAAATTCAGTTCCCAGGAACAATGCCTAGCACTGTTTAATTAACTTATATACATACCTGCTTATTCTATTCACACCTGAAACATGGCTGGCTTTGTCTTTGCTTTTAAAGTGTCGGAGAGACACAGTTAACTCAGATTATTTTGTCTGTAACTGAGCAACTTCAAGTCTTATCTTCCCATTCTGAACCTTACAAGAGCCATCCCTGCTTGGTGTTTGGCTTATGTTGGACTAAGTGTCTTATGGCAGTGGATATTTCTGAAAACTATTCAGAATTATTATCTGGTTCAGAATTGAAGCTGCCTAAGAATTTTTCAGTGCGGTTTTGTGACTAGTCAAAAAATGTTCATTTATTAGAACTGAAAGCTCTTCCTGGATGAAGAAAAGCCCAAACAAATAGATCGGGCATTATAGGTCATGCCTTTTCCAAGGCTTTCCTTTCAAAAAAGAGTTCTGCTTTTCTTGTCCTGAGGAATGCTGCACAATGGTAGACCCAATTATTTCCATTTCTTGCATGATGAGAAAGTGCATCCATTCATACAGAATATTTGAAAGATTTATATTCTCCATCTGCTGTTGGGCTGAACTCACTATCCTTGTTTAAATCTGCAGATCCACTAATGAACTAAGCATGAGATATTTTGGAGGCTGCATCTTTGTCTATGCCCATTAGAGATAAAAATGCATGATGCAGCTTACAGAGTTGTTATTTAGTTTGATACTGACAAAGCAGGTCTGTGGGACTTTCTTTTGTAATAGTTAAGACAGTTCTATCCTAATACACTGATACTAAAAAAAGGTGCAAAAGTCTCTTTTTTCTTAATTTTTCAGCATAAAAGTCTCTATCATTGTTCAAAACTCCTCTAAATTAGGGAGGAAAAAAAGAATGAGAAAAGACAAATAGGAGAATATAGAAGAGGAAAGACTTGGATGACTTTAGCTGTCACTTGCTATCTATGTTGTTTCTGAAGCTTAGCTATCTGGAAGTGAGTGGCCTATGATAACAAGATAGTCAGATCTGTCTTCCAGACCTGTGAACTTCTAGTCTGCATTATATGTTGGAGAAATCCCAAGCTCCATCTGGGACTATCAGCCTTCAGGAGCCTTTCAATAAAACGGATTCCCTGCAAGTCAAGTGAAATCAACTCTAAGCTGGAGACTTAATACTCTGAAAAGACTTAGTGCTCAGCTTGTCTTGAGTCCTAGGTCCAGTGTGGTGAGAAGAGCTTAGTGTTGAACACCAGTAAAGCTTTTTTCCCCCCACAAAAATGGTGTACAGAAACTTAGAAAAGCAGGGAGAGCACTTTCTGGGATCTTTTGATCTATTTTTTTCTCCAGTTCACCACCTGGGCTCAAACAGGACTGACTCTGCAACAGCTGTTACTGATGCACACCACTAGCTCATCTCTAATTAGAGTAAAAGACCTTCTCAACAGCAGTAAATCTGTAATAACTTAAAAAATAATAATGAGAGCACAGAATGAACAAATTTCCTGCTGTTTGCTCTTGCTCTCTCTTTTTTTTTAAGGTTCTTTGTACACCTTCTGAATTCTTCCACTGTTTAAATGCTTGAAAAAATTATTCTGCTCATCATTTCATAGCAACAGCTGTTACCCAGATGTTTTCTACTGGGGTTGCACCTCTGCCTCACTATGAGTTAACACTACGCTTCTGCAAATCTAAGAAATTTAGTTTTATGTGATTCATCTGTAATAAGAACTCGGGTAAAATGTTTTTTTATGTTAAAGCTATTTTGATAGTTAAGTGTCGTGGTTTAGCCCCAGTCGGCAACTAAGC
>VYZW01053452.1:0-10098 GCA_013401315.1 Balaeniceps rex
GGAGAGGAGAGGAGAGGAGAGGAGAGGAGAATCTACCTGTTCCAAGAGGTTGATTCAGATCGAGGGACATCTGTCACTCCAACACCAAAATTTATGAACAAGATGGATTATCTCAGAATAGGTTAGGAGATTTTAACTTTGATATTAAACTCTTGCTATATTGTGCAGAACTGGGGGTTCTCTGTCAATGAGTAAACAAAACATAAAGAAGATTAAAGATCTGTTGCACAGACACCAAAGAAAGAAATAGTGCAAATTAAAGAAATGTTTACACATTTACAGTGAGCTGAATAATACAATAAAGCAGGATTACTAAAGAATAAGTATGCAAGAGAAATCAGCTTGGTTTCATCTGTTTCCAAATAAAGACTATTTACAGCCACCGCATCATATTTTATTAAATGACTAAGAAGCGACTATTTTATAAGGAGCCATGGTGCTAAGGATAGTAGGATAAAACGCATTGTTCCACTGCAGCAGGAAGTTTGAAGGACCATATAACTTTTTATCTTGAAAAATGAAATATAAAGAACATTAGCTTCAATATAACTTTCTTCAAAATAGTTTACTTCAGGGAATGTGATTTTTGCATCATGATGATTATCAATGCATACAATGTCATATGTGTATGTATATGTGTATATTAGGTATGCATATACAGGTCTAAATTCATTTAGTTACTTAGAAGCTGCATTAAAATAGTAGGAAGTTGGTCCTTTAACCTGACTGTTTTCTTACAAATTGAAGATCTTTTTCAGCAGATTTTTCAGTGAATTGCCTCTCAATAAGGGTCATATAAAAATTAAACCAAATATTTACTTAAAGAACAGTCACTAGGCTAGCATATCACTTTTAGAGGGGAATCCTGTCCTTTGTTTACATAATTGCAATGTGTTCATGCCCACAAAGAGCCACACAGTGTGTTCAGAACAGAAAAAGGTTTTGAGTAAGACCTATCCCAATGCATATAAAAGGTCAATAGTTTTGTGAGGGAAATAGTGTTTTGTGGCTGAATTAAATAAATGGATGCCTACAAAATAAACCCCTCTCCTTCCTAACGCCAATCTTAATTACTTCTTTCCTGTTCACTTGACTGTCATGAAACTTATAGTTCAAGAAAACCTTTCCTAATTTCCTTTGTCATGAGAGAAAGGCTCTGCACTGGTTTTATAGTAGGCACTGGTAGCTTCCATAATTGTAGCTACATTGTATTATGGGGTTTTTTGTTTGTTTTGTGTGTGAGTATTTGTATATGCTACTTAGTTAAGATTTATCCTTGGCGACTGTCTCTCCCTTTGGAATTTTCATGTATACTATGTATATGAGTTTCAACAAAGTCCCTCAGCCTGGTCTCTCAGGTATGAATGTTCAGATGCTACTTATTTGTTCCAGAAGAACATTTCCTTTCAGTATAGTATCTTAAGCTCTCAGACCAGTAATTATACAGAGGTCAAAGAGTTGGTGTTGCAAGAAACATAGGGGAAGAGTTGCTGATGCGGACTATCAGCTTCTTGCAGGCAGGGCAGGATACATTATTTGGCTCATACATCTTGTGTGGAATCAATGGTTCCTTATGTGCATACTGAGAAGGGGTGATGAGTTGTGAATGAGGGGGGAGGGAAGATTTACCTTCCACTGAAATAGCAAATGCAGATCCTTATTCCTCCTGTTACTTTTAAACACTGACTTTACAAAAAAATAAGTAAGGTACCATGAAAATTCACATTTTGAAGACTAATCTGCAAATTGTAAGCCTAATTTCCACATTTGAAATTAATATCCTTTATATGGAAAACATTCTTCAAAGTAATCTAGAAGTGGTACTAGTAAGTTCTAACTGAAAGGCTGTCAGAAAGCTTTCCACTGCTTCTTTACAGGCATCCCTGTAGTCTTCAGAATTTTCCTGAATGGAGGGAATATATTGCTAAGAAGAAAACAAAGGATTCCAGAAGATCCTTCCTGGGCATTTGCTGGTCATACCAAAATTTACGAATTATGTAATTCAGGCTCAGGTGTTTCCTCTGCAATGTATACAATTAAGGAAACCTTCACAGCTTACCATATAACACGGAATTTAATAAAACGTGGTACACAATATTAGAACATCTTCTTTTAAGGATTTTATACAATGCCTACTTACTTAATAGCATTAAAACTTCTATCTCTACGTGTATATATTGATAAAAAAGAAAACTCACTAGCTGGGGGAGAATTCTGAACAATATAGAATCATAGAATCATAGAATCATTTGGTTGGAAAAGACCTTTAAGATCATCGAGTCCAACCGTACCTGTCCACTACTAAACCATGTCCCTAAGCACCTCGTCTATCCATCTTTTAGATACCTCCAGGGATGGTGACTCGACCACTTCCCTGGGCAGCCTGTTCCAATACTTGACAACCTTCTCTGTGAACAAGTTTTTCTTAATATCTAATCTAAACCTCCCCTGGCACAACTTGAGGCCGTTGCCTCTCATCCTATCACTTGCTACTTGGGAGAAGAGACCGACACCCACCTCGTTACAACCTCCTTCCAGGTAGTTGTAGAAGACAATAAGGTCTCCCCTCAGGCTCCTCTTCTCCAGGCTAAACAACCCCAGCTCCCTCAGCCGCTCCTCATAAGACTTGTGCTCCAGACCCTTCACTAGCTTCGTTGCCCTTCTCTGGACACGCTCCAGCAACTCAATGTGCTTGTTGTAGTGAGGGGCCCAAAACTGAACACAGTACTCGAGGTGCGGCCTCACCAGTGCCGAGTACAGGGGAAGGATGACTTCCCTGGTCCTACTGGTCACACTATTTCTGATACAAGCCAGGATGCCGTTGGCCTTCTTGGCCGCCTGGGCACACTGCTGGCTCATATTCAGTCAGCTGTCGACCAACACCCCCAGATCCCTCTCCGCCAAGCAGCTTTCCAGCCACTCATCCCCAAGCCTGTAGCATTGCATGGGGATCACTGCCAACCTTCATAACCAGCAGTGGGTAATAATCAGAGGACCGAACCAGACCAGGGAGTTTCCTAGTAACATCTCTAACCCAGGCCCCAGGGAGGCAGCAGACTTCCCTGTGGAATGGGTCTGGCTGGCATATTGGGCCCTTCATTCCAGACAGAAGGGAATCACCCATGACAATTACCCTCCTTTTCTTCTTAACAGAGACAGTCATAATGCGTGGGGCTGACTGACTCACCCTAGGCAATCCCCTGGATGGATCTTCACCTGCATCCTCATTTGCCTGGCCCTCAAGTTCCAGAGCCCCATATATGTTGTGTAAGGGCAACTGGGAAGGTGAGGGAGGCGGGGGGAGGACTCGCCTGCTGCCCCAAGCACACTATATGTGTATAGTTAGAGGGATATGGTCTCATTTCTGATCTATGGAGATGCTCTACTTTATGAAGAGGTAAAGAGGAATGACATAAAAGCTTAAGATGTTTTTGGAACTAAGCAAGCCTGACAGTTTTGGATTTTATTTATACAGTTTCACAAATTTTAAAATTGACAGAGCAATTGATAAAGGTGAACGTTTAAAGTGCAAGATAAAAACTCCATGTCAGTTCAACATTGTCCCTGCAGATGCACTTGCAGAATCACTTTCTTTATAATAACCTGCTTAATGATTCATAAAATTGTGGTAGAAAAACAATCATTAGCCATATTTTTATAAACCCGGTAAATATACAGTTTGTGGAATGACAAACATTATTGATAACCACTCTCAGTGTTTTTTAATTGTGTATGGTTAGGAAATGCTTTTCTATTTTTAGTAGTTGATTTCTGGAAATATTTTTGTGATCAGGTTTTACTTTTGTGGATGTTAACTGAAAAGCAAAGAATGATGTTGTTTTCACTTCTGATATGAGTATCTATATATACAGATATGCTTCATCTCAAACAACCAACCACAAGTGAAGTGTGAACACCTATAAAATGTTCAGTTAAAATTAGAAAGAATCTGACTTACAATTCATAAATTCTAAATGAATAAAGAATATAAAGATTTATTTGGCCAGATACAGATAGCTGTGAATCTTTGAGCTTTAACAGTAAAATGTCTGCAAGTCAAGATAGAGTGGTAAGGTTCATTAAAAGTAGCAAAATGCAATCAAATAAGTGATGTGCTGAAATTAATGGAAATCAAAGTGTTGCTGTTTCTTAGGTATATTTTATCTTTTTTATTATTTTCCTAAATTACATACTTTATCTGTAGAAAATTAAGTACTACAGAACTAATCCTAATAAGCCAAGGCATATATACATATGCTTATGTATAAATATATATATATGTATATACATGTATATATATATGACAAGATCTTGATAGCCTTCATCACATGGAACAGTGCGTCACAATACCCCTTCAAAGGCCAATGAGGCCACCTGGAGAGCTATCAGCGCGAAAGAAGTTACTGGAATCTGACTGGTATTGAGGCTGTAGTAAACAGTCCGTTAAGTAATCCAAGACACAATAAGAACAAAACAGAAATAGCATGCTCTACAGGGTAAATACGCTGAAGCACCAGATCTATTGTTGCTTACCAAAAGGTTTTACGGCTCCGTGGCAGTGGGATGAACAAGGAAGTAGCATTTGCAGCATATAAAAACATCCCATGCAGTGCAGGAGGGATGAGGAGAATCTTCCTTTCATGGAATAAACATTTTCCTGTAGCCCTACTGTATCTGCTAATTACTTGTTTATGAGCACAAAGAAAATACCTTAAGCATGATACATGCCTTTAAGAATACCCTCACCCCAAACCAGACCTTTTTTTATCACAGCAATGTTTCATGCAATCAATACAATCTCACACGGATAGATACCAACACACTATGCTAACATTGTAAAACAAACAATTACAATCAACCCAATTTTCTTCCTACAGAACAAGCTGGGCAGTTTTAAAAAGGACTGATAGCAATCATTGTGCAAACATAAGCACTAATATTCCACATTTTTTATTTTTTTTAGAAATAAAGTATGTACAGCTGTATATATATATATATACACATATATATATATACATACTCACCCCTATCCCAGTCACATTGAGTGGACTGGATTGAGAGCTGTACTGTCTCATTTATATATTTGAATAATCCTGCACTTCATTGTTATAGACATATTTTCCAGAGGACAAGGTTTCCTTTGTGGTGTGTTTTATGGAGTGTATTTGGGCTGGAACGTTTTCAGTTTCTAAAGCAAGCATTTGCAGACATAAACTAAATGCAAGATCTGCCCAAGAGAACAAACTGCAAGAGCTGCAGTGGATGTTTACTGTTTTGCAAAATCAGCCATTAACAGACCTTAAGCAATCTAGAAAATATTTAGCTGAATTTTACTTTCCGCGGTTCACTTAGATAAGGGAAAAAGGAGGTGAGAGAAATTGCAGGAGGAGGAGGAGCTGATCTGTCTCAAGGTGGAGCTGTATCTTGTATTAAATGACATTGGCAGATTAAAGCTCTCTGGTGGGGAAGGGCTTAAAGGCTGAGTCAAAAGCCAAGAAGTCTCTTTATTTACGCCTACCTCCCAGCCCCTGGCAATCTGACTAATAACAAACTGAGCTAACAAGAAAGACTAGAGAGAGCAGAGAGAACACAGAAGCATCTTGGAACTAAAAATCTGACAAACCAAGTGATCAAGTCAAGCTCTGCTGAGCATCTTGTTTGTTTACTGCATCCAAATGCTTGCAAACAGTTAACTACATGCAGAAAAGTCAGCATAGCTGTGAAGTATGCTGTGAATTTTAATTGAGGAAAAAGCAGAACTGCTTACAGGATGGTCTAATGTGCACGCTGCCTGGAAGATTTTTTTCTTTGTACTTTGTCTTCTGAACAAGCATTTTAACTTTATGGAGCTGTAGTATTACCAAAGCTTGCAGCAAAGTGAAACTCAGAAGAAAATGTGCATTTTTCACAGGGAAAAATTACATCACATTGAAACAGCTGCTCCAGCTGTGCATTACTGAACGTTTCAGGGAGTGTTACTGCTGTACAGGTAAGAAAGATTCCAGTTGGTTAATTAGCTTAGCATGTGAGAAATTAATTTCTCACTACCAGTTGAATTTATTTTTCTGCATGACTTTGTATAACTTTTATGTTAAATGATCGCAGTTTACACTGTATTTCAAACAGTCTGCCAGTTGCATTTATTCAAACCGCCAACTGTGTAGAATGTGTGCATTAAGGAAATGCTGATTTCATATCCCTTGAGGGGAGAGGAATGGGTGTTTGTTTTTATTTCCTGAAGTCCAAGAACGGTCTTAAATGCATCATCTGACTGTGATTCCCTTCAGAATTTAATAAAGAATCAGGCTTTTAGAAATTACCAATCCTTAGCTTGAGGCTTTGAAATTCTTCAACATGCATTTTTTAAATAGCTGAATTAAAACAACTGACCAAACAAAACCCCAAGTAAAATGAAACAAGCTATTTCAATGTTTTAAAAACACATTGATTATTACTTGTCAAGCATATGATGCCTTTGCTATAAGGTGACTACTTCTGAAAGTATTCAACTTTGCCTCTTAGAAAGGACTGTGACATTTTTTAGTCTTTTAGAATTCCTACTGTAAAAATCTTAGTTACAGTATGCAGTTAGTAGTGACTTACATGAAAGCAGATAAAATGAACAAACTTAAGTTATCATATAGAATTTGCTGAAAAACCTCACCATATGAAACAGAAAAAGGTCAGCTTTGTCAAGTCTTGTAAATTAAATTTTATCTTATTGTGAATTCTTTCAGTTAAATGTTGATCATCTGTTACTTGAAAGCAGTTTTCATTTTACAATAGCAGCCAACTGAGAGCTTCATTACATGTTCCTGAGTGTTAAGACCAAAGAAAAATTGGAAAAAGGAAAAAAGAATACAACTTTGTTATTAATTTTGTTGTGTGTATATGCGTGTGTGAGAGAGTTTTGGCAGTGCTACCCCCAGAAGTATGACAATGATTAAAATGGTAATGTTTTCCAATTGGTTACAAATGTTGTTATTTTCATCTCTGAGAGGAGGGCTTTCATTTTTATAACCTAATTTCTCAATGTGCACTAGAATGCAACATGCTTTTCAGACTTTTTCTTTTTTAATTTTGTTTTCATTTAATTTTGCTCAGGGAGTTTATAAGTGCAGTTTGAATTTGCTGCAGATTGAAGCTGGAATTCCTACAGAGAAAAAGTGTACAGAAATACAGTCTAATTAGTCATGCAGTAGGTTTGAAGCTGGCATCTGTGTCAAGAGCCTGCATTTTTTACCTTGGGTCACTGGAAAGGATATTGATGCATGTAAAGCAAGAATAAATCTCTAGCATAATATGATCCTGGAATTATTCTGCATACTTCAGAATAACATCTTGACATGTTGTGTCTTATTCAATACTTCTTGGGAAAACAAACTTAAAGACATAATATATTAAAACTAGGCAGCAGGAGTTCAAGGAGTGTTATATGAGACAACAAAATTATTCATTCTACTGAAACAAAGATAAAAGGTCATATTATTAGGGACACTTTTTCTCACAGTGTGAATTGCATTTACTGCCTCTAAACTCATACATCCATTCCCACTTATCAGGAAGTACTAATGAAGAAAAACATAATTCACTGTGCACACATTTGCTGTTGTTGCTTTTGTGTGTGTGTGTGTGTGTATGTGTAATACTCATGTCACAGCACTTAAGCGCCTGTATGTATATATCTTTGCAATCCGTTTTAAGGGAAGCCTTGAGAAATGGTGTTGCTAGTAACAAAGGTACATGATAATTAAAATATGTATTGATGAGATGACAAATTATATGGCCACACTATAAGAATGTTCAGGCATGTAATTGAATAGATGCTTGTAAAAGGTTCTAATCTTTCAGAAATTAACACTTCAGCTGGTTAATTGTGTAGTGACATTTTGTACTCTATGTTTCAATAGCTTACTTTGAAAGATCAAGTGACCTTTATTAGATGGATTACTTAAGAACCCTGCTTAGTTCAGTCCTAGAATAAATAGCGAACCCAAAAAAACTTTTTGTGTTTTAAATCATCCATTCTATTGTAAGCTTTTTTTTTTCTTTTAGGACATGTGGAAATATTTAATTAAAGATTATAAATGGTGATTTCACTACTTCTCATATATCAATAATTACCATTGTTCTTGCTAATTAAACAGCCTTGACAGAAATAAACAGAAAATCTTCAAATGAGTGTAGCATAAATCAATTCAAACCAATGATAACAAATGCTTGTTTTCAAAGTGTAAATTTTGCTTGTGACCCCATACTTGTACTGTAATGATGCATTTATCAGGTATTGTAAAGTTCAAGATCAGTTTGACAGACAATAATTTAAGTCACATAACATATGGATGATACTGGTGATCATTTTTAACTTGTAAAGCACCATTAGTTCCATGTACATTTCAGAATTTCTGTGGTATTTAATGATTATAACAATTAGAAGGAGTCTAATAATTAATCTCAAAAAAATGTTTCCCGTTTGCCTACCTGTTTCTTCTGGCATGTATTGCGTTGTCAGTTCTCTCTTCTTTTTTATTTTGTGTACACAATTATTTTATGTGTATATTATATAAAAACATATTACACTACTATGTGCTGTGTTCCCGCTTTTACCAAACATCCATAAACTATAACATGTGCATTAAAATTTAAGTAAAGAAAAAGAATTATTTTGTCTACTTTCTTTTCAGTTTGGGGGTACAAGGATTGCAGGGGAAATACCTTTTGATTTACACACATTATGCAGAACCAAAGGAGAGATTCCCTGTATCCTGACTGAATGGGCTTTTGCCCACAACACATTGTTGAACCAAACCAAGTCTTATTTCTTCTCTTCAGCAGCTAGACAACATTAAGTTAAGCTTAGCAAGGTAGTCTTAAAATTTGCAGTGCTGTATGGTGACACAAAGCAACAATCCAAAATATTATATTAGCCTTAATATAAGTTGCTCGGGGCAGTAACTTATTATTGCTGTCCACTGGCAAAACATTCTGTATGGTATATAAATAAAGACAACACACTCCTGATTATCTCCTACTTTGGTGTATCAGCGTGAAAGTACTGAAGCACTCCCCTTATGACTGTGTTTATTGATTCAGTACATTAAATTAAATATATTTTTCTCTGCTTAGAAAATCATTCAAACCTTTTGCACTATATAATATTGTTCGAAAGGTGAAGTAGCTCAATCACAAGTACTAGGAATGGTTATTGCTCCCCCCAACCCCAGGAAAAAAAAATCAGCCCCGTGAAATCATGACACTATTACTTGTCCTTTTTCTTTTTTTTTTTCTTTTTTCTTTTTTATAGAATCTGCTGGGCAAGATGAAGCTCTGGATTTTTATTCTATATTCACTTGTGGTTGCATCTGATCCTTTCCAGTCACAGCCTTCTTTTTCTTCAGTCAGAGGATCTTGTCAGAGTTTGTGTTCCTGTGAAGAAAAGGATGATGCCATGATTATAAACTGCGAGGAAAGAGGCATCAAGATGGTATCAGAAATAAATGTCCCACCATCACGGCCTTTCCACCTTAATCTGTTAAACAATGGCCTGACTATGTTACACGTGAATGATTTTGCTAGCCTTGTTAATGCTATCTCTCTACATCTTGGTTTTAATAATATTGCAGATATCGAGCCTGGGGCTTTCAATGGTCTCAGCCTTCTTAAGCAACTTCATATCAATCACAATTCCTTAGAAACACTTAAAGAAGATACATTTCATGGATTGGAAAATTTGGAGTTTCTTCAAGCAGACAACAATTTTATCACAGTGATTGAAGCAAGTGCCTTTAGCAAGCTCAACAGGCTTAAAGTGCTTATTTTGAATGATAATGCCATTGAGTATCTTCCTCCAAACATATTTCGTTTTGTGCCATTGACCCATTTAGATCTTCGTGGAAACCAGTTACAGTCACTGCCCTATGTTGGCTTTTTGGAACATATTGGTAGAATACTAGACCTTCAGTTGGAAGANGGTGTTCCACTCGCCAGATTAAATCTGAAAACAAACCAATTTGCTCATTTGCCTGTGAGCAATATCTTGGATGAACTGGATATGCTGGTACAAATTGAACTTGAAGACAACCCTTGGGACTGGCAGTG
>VYZW01053456.1:2717-14720 GCA_013401315.1 Balaeniceps rex
CTTACATGGTCAGAGGAATACCTAGTAAATATCTGAAAGCTAGCCCAAGCTATTTTTAAGCAGTACACAATTGCAGAAAGTTGTGAGCATTTTATTGCAACTCCAGTCAGCAACTTGGATTAGACAGCCCTCCCTGTCAGTTCCCCACACAGAGATAGCTAATTCCAATTAAACCGTCTGTTAATGACTGGGGCTATCTGCTAAAAGAAAGTCTAAAATTTTAAGATATGTGGATTCCCAGATTCAACCATTACCACTAAGATGTCTTCCAAACGCTAATAACTAGTCTTATTTTGTGTATACAGGAGTTCTCAGTCTGCATGCTGCTATCCTTACGGCAAGCGCTTGCTCAGCTACAGAGCCATCATCATCAAGTCATCTGCACTTTAAGCAGGTGCAAAATGGCAGAAACGTGAAAGTCCCTGACAAGGTACGGTTATTTTGGAAGTGAGAGGGGGTGAAGCCAGCAATAAAAAGGTAGGCTTTTCTCAAAGAAAAGGGGAGGAAGCTTCTTAAATAGCAAGAAAGTGTCAGAGTTGTTATCTTGTTCCCTAGGCTTTAATGGTACCATGCCTTTTGCATAAAGAGTATCACCCCAGAAGATAAAAGCTGCATTTCTGATCATTAATATTGCTGTGAGCCAATTCAGAAATGTTGCTTTGTTTGAACAATAAAAGGTTTGACTCGTATCAACAAATTAATCCACTGTAAGGCCAAAGACTACCTACATCAACTAAAAGTGGACTTTTTTCTTGTTAGAAGCTTGAAAGTATTTTTTAACACTTCCAAGCAGAAGCCTAGAATGCAGAGTTAACAGAAGTCTGCAGCCATTAAATATTTCAGTTAGACAAAAATTCTCCCCTTTTATCATGAGATCAAGGGCAATTGCTAAGCCACAAAGAGCTTACTAAGAAATTTTCTCAAAGTACAAAGGATATGGGTTGTGACAACAAGTGAGTGTCTTGATCAAAACCAACCCTTCTATATGCACTATCATGCGTACTCCTTAAAGTATTAGTTGTCTGTTTACATGCTAGCCTTTTTATTTTCATACTCCTACCAAATTTTACCAGGTAATGCTTTAAGACAGTCACTAACAACTTACTATTGCATGATTCCCACCAACAACACTGTTTAGTTTCAAAAATAAACAAAACTGAAAAGCTCTGCATGTAACAGTGCTAATACAAACCACTTCAATCAGTTTCACAGCCTACAAGCAGCACTGCTAGCACGTGTTGCTAGGCTTTAGTCTCTTCAATGAATTCAGAAATAGCTCCTGGGTAAGAGCAGAAAGCTATCATGACATTTAGGGTTCATATCACAACTATAAATTGGAAACTAAGTGGAAACAAGCCTCAGTTTATTTAAAGATCTACAGGAAGACTTTCAGAAGTACCAAAGCCACTCTGATCATTAAGGATTTTGGTACTTGTATCAGGCTGGCCACTGTCACAGATTACCAGAAGTAAATACAGTGTTGTTTTAACACCCCTATACGAAAACTAGGAAACCAAAGGAAAAAAAAAAAAAAACAACACCCAAAACATTTAGACCTTGTCTGTAAATCTCAGGGATTCCAAATTACTCAGTTATAGTATTTGCAATAATGAAGTTACTTAGACACATCATGCAAAGCGAGTAATGATAGTAATTTTCAAACAACATAGGCCAGAAAAAAAGTATTTCAGTGTTCTGTATTTCAGTGTTCTGTATTAATTTCCTCCAAGTAACACTTGTTAAGACAATTTAGTATAATCAAAACCATCTTGATTTCTTCACATACAAAACTCGAAATGCAAATATATTAATTTATGTGACTGTAGAGGTGTTTCAGCTAACTCTAGTCTCAGTGAAAAGGGTTAGAATTGGAAAAAAATTAGAATTACGTTCATATGAAAAGTAGCTATGTTCTATATCTTATCTGGCACCTTTCATTTTAGGGAAACTCAAACCCACTTTAGAAATATGAAGAGCTAGCATTCTAGTGAAATACCTTATAGGTAGATTCACTTACAAGTCTCGTAATATGAACGCTAATCAAGCTATGAAGAGCACTTCTACAGGCATTCTCTGCCATCTCAGAAAAGGCAAGGATTAAATAGATCATGGCACTAAAGTACTCTCTCTTCCCAGTTATTCACTCTAAAGCCTCTAATGACTTTGTATGGGAAATCATGAACTGCTCTTTTTTTATGCTGTATCCATTCTCATCTGTACTCTTTCATAATCAAATATTTCATCTGCAATTATAAACAATATCCAGGCCTAAGACATTCTCCCGCTCTATGGAAGACTGAATGTGATCATTGAAGCAATTAGAGTGATTCATGTCATCCTTTCAGAACACTACTCGCTCCTGCCCAGTGAATTATTTTTACTCCTCATAAAGGCCTAGGAAATAAGGTTTGAATCTGAGTTTCTAACTTCTTGTTACTTTGAAAACTGACTCGGGCAAATCAGTTATTTTATCGAAATCTGCATTAAAGCTTACAGTTCCTTTATCAGATTTTTCTGCTCAAATTCTGAATTTATCCACGTCCCTTTCCTCTTTCTTATATTAAGAGCTATTTCTAAAGCACACATTGAAGAGAAGTTTAAGAAAACACTTTCAACATACATAAGTTTTTATAAGTGTACTGTGTATTAGGATTTGATTAAGTAACTACAGAATGTGCCAAGTTCCACCCTGCTTTTCTACCCGTCCTTGCCCATACTGCGGTATCAGTTTTACTGTGTAAGCACCTCTGGGCAGAGGCTATATCCTGTTATTTGTACTATTACTTAACATGCTTTTGGATGAAGTAAAATAAAAATAATACCATTTATGACAAAGTATAAGCACATAAATGGTGGAAAAGCTTTTGAAAATAGTAATGGATATTTACCTTGCAAACAGGAATTTGTTATTGAGAAATTGTTGTATTAAAAAAACCTAAGACCACAAAGAGTACATTTACATATTTCAGGGCAATATTATAATTAGTTTAGTTACTTCAGCAAATAGAACTAAAAATCTTCTTGACTAAAAATATTATTTGAACGTTGCAATTTTGCTTCAATTGTAAAACCAACGTCTAATATAGCTTAAAGTTGAGCCAGGTCCATTTTAAAGACATGAATTGTAATTGAAAATATTTAACAACAGGGCCAAGGATCAGCAATGCCAATTTTGTGAAGCATTAGTAACAAATTAGTTTAAAAGATGGTAAAGAGTAATGGGAAAAATGCTGTTGCCTAAGAATTTCAACTCCTAACTAGCCTATTGATTAATGCAAGTTTAGTAAGGTTGTGTCCTATTTGCAATTTCCAAGTAGTGGCATTTTCTCTATTTTTGATCTGTAGTTGAAACAGTAAGTGAAGCTTAACATTTACAGATGGAAAAGGCAACTCCAACCGGCAGTTTCTTCTCCTAGGCCAGTCACTACAAAATAGCTTTCAATGCTGAGCCCACTGTCACTTTTTTCACGACTTAAATCAGATCTGACTTGTGTGATACTAGAACTGCATTAATAGGAAAACAAAAAATACCACATAGTGCACAGAGTGGATTTATATCCTTAAACACGGATCACAAATTGGAAAGAAAATACGCTTCCGTAACATTCTATTCCCTCTCTTCCCTAAGCAGAATTGGGAAGTATGGCTCTGAACACTACGTTACAATAAAGTAATGCAAGTCTGCTTTCAAAGCACAGCATAATTTTTTTTTTTTAAAGTCAAGAACATCCATTTATTAAAAGTTCTTGCTGCTGCAGTTCATAGAGCCAGAGTGAAAAATATTAATGTAGCCAAGAAATTAATCATGGCTCCAGTAATTCCTTTTCTCTAAAGGCAACTGAATAAGCATTACTCTCACTGTATTGCGTTGGTTCAGTAATGCTTTCAGTACCTTCTTTGTAGCTACCTGTATGCTCGATTTTTTTCAACAAAAATTATATGAAGCAACATAGGCAAGTATGTTCAGGATTTGAATGAATATTTTCAAGTGAACTTCAAATCCAAGGCGATAATGTCCTAGTAATTTTATTGCAGAATAACCCAAGTTCTTAATATCAACTGTAGAAACATCAGTGCCTGAAAACATTACATTTTAAACCTTCCAGCAAGCTGTGCTGTTTTGTTTAAAACCAAAGTCCCCACTTAAAGAATATACTCATTTTGCTTGTAAAGAAACCTTTTTTTTTTCTCATGACAAAGCGAGAGTCACTACAGAGTTTGTCTTTAGGCAATAATCACTTGTAAACTTGAAGGTCAGCCACAAGTCTCAAAATAATGCTTATTAACAAATAGCTTTAGTGCAACACACCACTAAGAACTTCTTCACCAAAAGAATCAAACGCTTTCTCTTAATTACTGTGTCTAATATACCTAGACATGCCAAATATACCATGACATATATAAACCCAAGTGATAAAGAAAGCAAATTACTTAGGACTGCCTGAAAAGATCTCTATTCTATCTGCACCATCTTCTTACCGCTGCCCTTTTGCCTGCCTCATGGTCAAGTCTTAAAGGCAAGAAGTTATCAAGATCTTCCTATCCCAACACATCAGAATAGAGGGTATAATTAGATCTTCACATCTGAAAACTGAAGATCAACCTTAGTTTGCAAATTCTGCTTGACAGCTGAATCCAACTCACCTAATTTTAACAAAACCCTCGTCCTTAAGCAAATACAGTTCATTTTTTTTTAGAATGTTTCTTGACCATTTAATCATAATTAGTGGAGAGCCAGATGCAGTCTGATATTACTACGGTTTGTGACTACAAAAAGAGCGTTTAGCATCTCCATTCATTTCTATTTACAGCAAGTAACTCAGATCGTAATTGCAACATACACAACACACTGCTGGCACATCCTTGAATATGGATGTTAAAACACTTGGGATTAAGCGTCTCAAATCACCATTTAGACATTAATGCTATTCTTGAAATGAGGTATCCTTGATCTGACCAAAAGTTGATGCTTAAGAGAGGACACCTGGAACATCTCTTCTTCACTGTCAGGGCTTCTTCTTACTGCTCTGAAGCTTAGATCCAAGTAATTATTTTAACAGAATGCAATACTAAGGAATGCAGCATCCAGTACTGACAAAACCCACTAGTGCTTTAATCTGGCACTGCAGCTATCGCTACATCCAGCATCCCCCCCAGGGAAGGATGCCCATAATAAAGGGCCACAGATCAACTGATCTTTCTGTAAAATAGTTTACTTGAATGCTGTTTCTCCTGCTTTTCTACTGAAATGCCAAAAGTGAACACTCTGCACTTCAGTGAAGACAAATAAAAGGCACAAGCAGCTCAAGCTTTACACGTCTATCAGTTACCAATTCCTGATGGTTAAGGAACTGCTACTTATCTAATATTATAGGCTCAATACCGAACTTCTCTCCGAGATCTCAAAGTAGCTTTCAAGAGAAGCTCAGCAGCATTTTTTTTTTTTTTTTTAAAAATAAAGGAGGAATTCATTTGTCCTGAGATGATACCACTCAATCAATGACAATTCCAGCCCAGGATTCTAGTTAGCGAGACATCCTGTATTTCCATATATGCTGTTTTACAGTAGCCAAGGCATAACTAATTTTTATTATTTTCCTGTATGGTTCTACTCTATCCTATTCATTCCTGCAGAAGTCCTAGATATTTAACACATTATAGAACTTTTCTTTGTAAGGGAATGTGCATCTGTACACACATTCACAGAAAAATAAGTCAAAACGATCACATCTATGTTCAACAAAAGTAATTCTACAGAGAAACCTGAGTATTTTTTTATCCTCTAAGTCAATCAGTTATTTTCAAGTTCATGATTCAACAAACACAGTAAGAATTAAGTTTGTGTTTGCCCTTCTGTTTCCTACTTCTAGACTTGGGTCCCACCTACAAATACACTGGGAAGCCCTTGTTCGTAAGTTGAATTACACATCAATCTACGCTAAAGTGATTACATAAAAACAAGAGCAACAATGTCTTCAGGTACCTAAGAAAATGGATTACTGTCCTGGTTTCAGCTGAGTTAGAGTTACTTTTCTTCCTAGTAGCTGGCATAGTGCTGTGTTTTGGATTTAGTATGAGAAGAATGCTGATAACACACTGATGTTTTAGTTGTTGCTAAGTAGTGCTTAGACTAGTCAAGGACTTTCTTTTTCAGCTTCCCATGCTCTGCCAGGTGCACAAGAAGTTGGGAGGGGGCACAGCCCAAGATAGTTGATCCAAATTGACCAAAGGGCTATTCCATACCATATGACGTCATGCTCAGTATATAAACCGAGGGGAGTTAGCCGGGGGGCAGCGATCGCTGCTCGGGTACTGGCTGGGTGTCGGTCGGCGGGTGGTGAGCGGTTGCATCACTTGTTTTCTTTTCCCTGGGTTTTGTTTGTCTCTCTCGTTCTCCTTTTCATTACAATTATTATCATTATTATTACTATTATTATTATTTTATTTCAATTATTAAACTGTTCTTATCTCAACCCGTGGGTTTTCTTATTCTTGCCCTTCTGATTCTCTCCCTCATCCCACCGGGGAGGGGGAGGGTGAGCGAGCGGCTGCGTGGTGCTTAGTTGCCGACTGGGGCTAAACCACGACAATTACTAACCTAGTTATAAGAAATTCTGAAAAATTAGACTGATTTAATATGAAGATCTCACTCATCTTTAGTGTGCTTGTACACAAAATGTCTGACTGTACCAGTCACAAAATAATGGTAAAATAAGCAGACTAGCTGTGTAAGAAATCATTTGGAACCTTCTTTTGTTCTGTATTTAAGCAGTACCTAGCATAAAGGTCTAGTCCACAGCCAGGTACTGATTCCTAGAATAATTCAGTAGCCAAATGTAAGTAGAAAAGACAAGCTATAAAAGAGCAAAATATCATTACTAAATTAGAAACACTGTACTTCAGTTTTCATTTCACAGTCACATTTTGGAGATGCAAAGAGCTATTTTAGACAAACTTCATGCAGTACTATTTCACTGCTACAGGTAACAGCCACTATGCAAAGCATGAACATAAAGCTAAGACAAGTTTCCTAGCTAGTACACACATGTTAACAAAAAGGCCTGAATGAACTACTCTCAGATCTTCATCCAAAAACCCGAAGCAGGGGCAGGAGGGAAGGTTTAGTGAAAAAGCAAGGAGTATTTGCAAGGTAAGCAGAGAAACAACAGTTAAGAGACTTCACAGAACTCAAAGTGTGTACATGGTATTGTGCTCGGGAGAACTGAAGCACTGTCTTTGGCTTTTAACAGGCTGTAAGAGTCCCAGGCAGGCAGACTTTAATCTGAAATGCAGTTCTGATATGTGCATCTTATAACCTCAAAATTAGGGCATAAAATGACTACAAAGAATTCTGAAGTTTGAGAAGTCTACAGGAACAAGCAGTTCTGTTCACTCAATAGAATCACATCCTGAAATGGGAGTGGGCCAGGACATAATATAGGCTGATTGATTTAAATTAATAATTATGTCCAAGTTTTAGGAAGCAACTAAAACTGCAGGACAAAAGAGGCAACAACACTGTGCCTCATTTTTTTAAAATCAAAGGCTTCTTCAGTGTTTTCAAAGAACTCAGGTTCACTGCTGCAATAAAAAGGGGCCTCACTTCAAGGTTAGTATTGCTTCACAGCAAAGAGCTTTTTCTCTTTACTCAATTTTCTAACATTGTTAGCCATAGCTGGTAAAAGAAAATGCTAGTAGGTGAAAAAATTGTGTTACACCTTGAAATGCTCTCAGGAGCACTCGTGTGAACAATATTCAGGAAAAAACACAATTCAAGTGAACAGGAGGGACAAACCCATTACTAGAGAAAACTTCTGCTTAGTTTTAGGAACTTGAACAGTTCCTAAAGACACAGGAAATGAAGACTTCTAATTTTTATGGCATGACAAAAAAGCAGAAAGGAAACAAGGTCTAGCCCAGAAATTCACCACCACATAGTCACAGAGAAGTTTCAACAAACTCCAAATTCCTCAACATGTCACTTTTTTTTTTTAAACACAGATTTTAGCATTTAGATAGACTTGCAGTGACTTTCAACTCCAAATTACCTCTTCACCAACTTGCTACTCTTACTAGCACTTCAAATTCCAGATGGAAACAATTGCAGTCACTATTCTAAAAACATCCAGGATGTGAAGTCTGACACATCCTCCTGTTATGTTACTCTATGTGATTTTTAAACAACTCTTAGCATTTAATAAAAATAAACTATCCTCACTGCACCAGTTTCAAGCACTTCAAGTTAACATGGCCATGCAGTTCAGCCCTTTAACACATCAGTTACCAAGGGACTGGAACCACCTAGAAAACCGAGTCAAAAGAGGAGTTAAAAAAATTACTGTGCAATTATTTGGAAAATTAATTAATGTAAAACACAATACTGGATGCCTGTTTTAGAGTTCTATATTGCAACAGTTACCATTTTCTTATGCTACATGTTTTTCTCAGTGCAAAGTCTTCCCCTGTGAGGGACACACTGATCTCATTCACAATACACTGTATTCACAACTTGAGAACTATGACCTTACAGGAAGGTATGCACCCAGGAGAGAGACGATAAGGAACACAAGAGGGAAAACCACCAAAAAACCTGTATCAGTCAAATTATCACAGGTGATAAAAAAGAGAAAGCTTCCACCTGTCTTTAGACTCCCAAAACTGTTTCTATTTTAGTGTAACTAAAATCTTAATTCTCCACTGGGTCTTTCGTATTTCGGACCTCATCAGGAGAGCTGCCTTGCAGCCTGCTACCTTTGATACCGTCAGGTAACAGATGTTAGACTGTTTCAGCTCTGCCAACTTCATCTAGAACAATGAAATAGAGGATCTTCTACTGTACAGCTTCAAAGCACCCACAAGGTAACAATGCTATTCTGATTCTGGGAAAGATGCATCAGTTTCAGAATAAGACAGGCTTTTTCTCTCAACTAAAATCTTCAGCAAATATTCCAAATCTACTTCATCATGTTATTTTCATTTTTGGACAATATTATTCAAAGTTCTTACTATGCTTGTTTCATGTTTGAGCATTGTTACAGTTCTAACAAGCAGCAAGTATAATATATTTCTAATGTCACAGTCGTCTTAGTAAAATGCTGGGTTTCATCCAGAAATAGTTTAAAGACCTAAAGAAATAATCTGGAGGAAAATCTTGCTGTGTAAGGGAACCGAGACAGCACCAGCCTAGGTCTTCTAGAAAACCTACTCTAGGTTTTCTTCTCTTTATGCTTAACTGAAAATTACACTGTTTCCTTACTACCACATTGTCAGATTGTACCATTAGGAAAGCTTTCCATGACCAGCAAGCACAGAATTGTATGCAACCCTAAACATTTCATTGAGGAAGATGTCTTCATTCAACAAGGTTTATAAAGAGCATCACTGTGAAATGGCAAGTAAAAAACTGTTATGGAATCCCCAAAAGCTATAAACAAAAAAACCCTAGTCCCTAGTGCATTTTATTCTTATTCAGGCATCTCAAACCTGTATGAGTAGGCTAGGTATCCTAATGCTCTTTACAATGGCCACTGACTCTTCTGAAGTACCTGTCCACTGGCAGAACCAAGCCAGTGGAATACATGATTTTTTTTTAAATTTTACTCTTTTTTTTTTTTTTTTTTTTTTTTTTTTAACATACAAGAAAAGTATGATGTCAACATTGCTAATGATACTAGAGGAATAATTGGAAAGTTTCTATCTGGCTATTCCATTTATTTCCTTTGGGAATTTTATGAACATAGTTCTAAGTTTATCTAAGTTCACAGAGCTGAGAACAGTTAGAAGCAGTAGTCAATCAAGAAAAGAAGAACCATAAAATTAAAATTTCCTAGTGAGTACTGAGTGAAAATTAGGAATGAAGAAGAGAAAAAAGGTTACAGAAATAAAAATGAGGCTCCTGGAAGCAATTTTTTTTTACGTGCATTTATCAATTTTCTTAACATACTATTTATTTTACCAGCTGATGATTCCCAGGCCTACAATGAAAACCTCACAGAAACATAGAGGTGGAAAGCTGGTAACTCATTTTGAGAGCATTTTCCCCTCACAATGAAATATATAAAGTTACTCATAATAAGCAACATTTACTCCTCACCCTACCCCTTAAACACTAAGTTTATTTTTTGGCTCAATTGAAAGGATCAGCACTAAAAAGAAAACCTTTATGCATATTCAGTATGTTGACCATTTTGGTTTTGTTGAATAAAATTATTCAGCCACATTCAGTACACAGCCACATAGGAGTTAGTAGTCTTATTAATTACACAACTCTTCTCTTTGTTATTGTGGCTATGGCCTTCCAGGCTGCCTCATCATAACCGATCAGTCAAAACAGGGGTGCCAAAACACTTCTATGGAGTTAAAAAAAAGTGTAGATCTTTAATCCTAAAACAAACATTTATGTTAAATACAGAAAATCCGAAAGATGCAGACAACTGAAACAGCTTCTCATTCCCAGATAGCTAGTTCTTTACTACTGTGTAGAAGAGGCACTACTTCACCAAAGATTAAGTGTGACAGGCCCTTTCCCTCAGTGTTTACTGTAAACACCCTGCAGGCAAAGAAGCCCAGTCTTCCAGGAAGGGCTGCAACATCCCAGCTGGGAGCAAACTACCATCACGTGTGCAAAGGCACCACCCCTTTTACTCTAAGGGCTCAAATTCCTAAATCAGACTAGAAGCACTTCCAAAGGACTAGACTCTCATCCAGTATAAATCCATTGCCAGTTCATAAGCCTACAACTAATGTTTTAGGGCGACTGCAAAAAACTGCATTTTATAACTCCAGATAAAAAAATGCTATATAAAATTTAATAAAAATGAAACTTTAGAAGGGGTCTTCCTACTGTAATGCAAATATCTACTGTTTGTCAGTTTTTCAGATTTGATGCCCAGGTATTGGCCGAGTTTATCAAATCAAATGTGATGCCAACTGATTTGATGCTGACACCTTAGACCTAATGACACGTAAATGTGCATCTCGAACTGACTGCTTTTTAAAAGCATTCTGTGAAATTTACACTTCCATACAACTTTTGTTAAATAATTTACAATTTAATTTAATTGTTAATTTAATTTTAATAAAACTGGGGATGCAATTACAACTATCTCTTGGGCACGTGATTAAAAAGAATAAAATAAAACATCAGTTTTACCTTCTCTTATGAGCAC
This sequence comes from Balaeniceps rex, assembly GCA_013401315.1. Classification (NCBI taxonomy): domain Eukaryota; kingdom Metazoa; phylum Chordata; class Aves; order Pelecaniformes; family Balaenicipitidae; genus Balaeniceps; species Balaeniceps rex. The sequence continues at coordinate 13,886 of VYZW01053456.1, forward strand.
GTTTGGTTGACCCTTCCTTTCCTAATGCTCTCATTTACTCATATTATGAAGACTGAGAAACCCTGAACTATTTGGTGAACTGAAACACAGTGTTATCAACTGTACTGCTGAAGAAAATATTAGGTGTGAGCATGTGTGCGAAACAGACAATTTCATAAGCAGTGTGTAAACCCAGCGCCATTGTGACTTCGAGTTTGTATACATCTATACTCACATCAATCTCGTCCTATTAAAATAATTAGCTCTGTAAGAACTATAGTTCATTAAAGCAGATTTCCTGTAAACTCGAAACTAAAAGAAACTAATACTTTCTGTTATTTCTACACATGCTTATAAAACAGAACTGTTCTTACTCTCTTTTCCCCTCTCCCCCTCATCATCCCTCTGCTGCTTCAAAAGGTCCATCCTTCCGTCGCTCTTTCCCCCTCTCCTCCTCATCCTTTCTTTGCTGGTTCTTGGCCTTCTTGGTCCTTACCTCGCTCATTTTCCCTCTTCTCATCTTCCCTGCGCCAATTCATAGCGTCCACATTCTTTCGTCGTTCTCTCTCATCCTGTCTCCACCGCTTCTTGATATCTTTGTCCTTAACTTGCTCATTTTCTCTCCTCTTCTCATCATCCCTGTGCCATTTTATTGTTTCTGCATTTTTCTGCGGCTCCACGCTTCTTTTGAGATAGTCTTGTCGCCTCCTCCTCTTTTTTAACATATCCCTTTCCCTGGCACGAGCCTGCTTTTCTTTCTGGGAAAGAAAAGCTTTACGGGGCATCATGAGCTGCTGCTGTACCTGTAATAATATCGTATCCATGGAATAATACACTATACATGCACTCAGTCAGG